>BSBK01010642.1:187500-260775 GCA_027943335.1 Chamaecyparis obtusa | reverse complement strand
ATATATATAGATATATATATATATATATATATATATATATATATATATATATATATATATATATATATATATATATATATATATACACACACATATATAGATATATATGTATATGTATATGTATGTGTCTATATATATATATATATATATAAAGCCTAACAATCGATGAAGATTATTGTTTCTTAATCATTACAAAAATTCTAGGTCGGGTATTTCTATGATATTGTTTAAATAATGTTTAGGACTATGTATGATGTATTTCCATCTTAACTTTTCCAACGTCCAAGAGTAAGTCAAGTCTTGGGGGGGGGGGGGATGTAACACCCCTCTAACCATAACACAAACTAGTAGGTATCATGATCTTGAGCTTATATTTTATGTTAATGGGTCGAGACTATGGGATGTTGTGAGATCTTTCTATGTTCTCATTTTTATTTATGTTAGCCTAACATTTCAATAAGTGTTTGTGTAAGGGTACTTACATAATCTATTTTTGTAGCTCAATTGTTATCACTTCTCATTCTAATATTGGATGATAACATTTCCATATGGATACAGTGATGCTATTAGGTTTATTGCTTATGTCCAATATCTCCTTTCTTCATGTTTTTCCCTTTCAATATATGTGTGTGTTCAAAAATTATCAAGGCATTGAATAATTGTGTTAGACTGGTTATCATATTTTGATGGCATTAAGATGTTGATGGTTGATTTTTGTTTTGGATGGACACATTTATGTTGACAAGATCATTACTTTTGCTTCTATCTTTGTCTATGGATACGATATATGATAACTATGACATATGTTCAAGATTTATGAATATGCTCTATGATCATGTTTCAAATGTATACTTGTCATTATGGACTGGCCCATGTTATGAGATGAATAGAATAAAGATATGGTTTGTGAATGTGATGTGATTGTTCTCTCTATGGTGTGTTAGAATCATGGGAAATTCATGGAAGGGGCAATACAATATCATGTGTGTTCATATTGGGTGGTTTAAAATATGCAAAAAAAAGGGGCAATATATTGCCTAAATAGGGAGGAGGGGATTTTTTGGGGTGAGGGATGGGGATTTATATAGTAAAATAGGTGTAGGGGGTATTGGATGGGTATTGGAGGGGGATGACCAAAAAGGATTTTGGGGCAATATTTTTTTAAAATAGGGGGATTCTTTAGTATGCCACGAATGTAGGTGCTATGATTAAGGTTCACCAAGTGAATCTCCCATGGTTAGAATGACGAGGGACAAAGTCATAATTATTCACCTAGTGATATCCACACGATGTCTCCATCCCATTTATTGTCTATACTATTTTTCATAAGATGTATGTATCTATGTGTGTAACTATGTATGTATGTTTGTATGTATGTATGTATGCATATGAATATGTATATGTATATGAATATGCATATGCATGTGGATATGCATCTGATGTTCATGTGCATGGCATGTGCATGTGTATCTATATGTGTATGTGTATTTATATGTATGTATATATGCTTTGTCTTTGCGAAGTAGATTTGTAGGTATTAGGCATCAATTTCACCTACCTTCACAAGTATGAGTGTGTTCTTAAAAGTTCTTGATGGTGGTTGAAGGGAGATAGTATTAAGGCCCTATTTATCTTAGCCTATGTCATCATTCTAATTAAAGAGAAATCATATCTTGAGTCACTAGTCATACTATTGGGGTGACAGATCTTGAACCACTTGATACCTACTTGTGCATGGTGTGACCTGTGTTTGCATTTATTTTGGTTTTACAGTGATTGTTTATGTTTCATGAATTGGAATATTTTCATCATGATTGATCTTATGTTTCAGGGTGTATGTCTTTATCTTGTCATGATTGGTCATTCTTAGATCATTAATGTTATTTTGGGTTATTTCCATGTTTAGGATGTTTGTGCTTTTAGGTTGTCTTATTTAGTATTATTTATATTTTAGTCATTTGGGATCTTGATCGATTATATCTTGATAGATATGTTTGGTTGATTTATAATATTCTTGTATATGAGGACCTGAATGAATATTTTTTATATATATAATGTTCATTATATATGATTATATATTATACTTAATAAGTGAATGTGTGTTTGTGTGAATGTTCTTTTAATATATTTATTATAATATTATTAAGTGGGGGAAATATTGTCACTATTCTGTTATTATTATTAGAGTTATTTTATTATTCCATTAGTTGAGAATTGGTTGGGAGTTGGTTCCCTTCCAACACAACTCTTGGAAATATATTTGAAGGAACTTCTTTTTTATTTTTGAGGGATGGTTACTAGAGTTTTGAGGGGAGAAAATCTAAGAATTTTTGTAGAATAAATTGTGATTGGGTTGTGGGTTTTAGAGTGTGTTTGAGGAGAGATTGATGAGATTTTTTGCAATCATTTTAAGAGGTTGATCTTTTATTCAAGAAGGGAGATTCTTCTATGTGATTAGGTTTATTTTCCATTGTTATTTCCAAAGTATTGAAGACTGGATTTTTGTTCGTTTATGGATTGGATTGATCTTTTTTTGCTTCATCTTTTGTTGGATCTTTGTAGGACAAGACTTAGGGATTCAATCCATTATTCTTATTTCTTGAAAGGAAATTATTATAATATTTTTGTTTTTTTTTTCTGCCTAAAATAACTTCTATTTGATATTTGGAAATATATAAATGATTGTATTAAATATTTATTTCAAATGTATTTTCTTTAAAATGCAAAGATCTCAAATGGGTATCTCTCATATTTTGTTCCCACTGTCTAATTAATGCCTATTTTTTAGTGTCAACCCAGACTGACTTGTAAAATTGTCAATATGCCTTTACCAAGCAATTACATCACTTATTTCATGTAATTACATTGAATCCTTATATAAATTATGTCTAACAATCATTAACTGCATTGAATTCTTGTGGAAATTGTGTAGCATGCTTGTTTTTGTCAAAATTGGTCAATATTAGGGTTTCAGACCTATACCAAAGACTTAGGGTTTTTGTTTGTCATGTTTTCTCTATCATGGATTCTTTATGGGCCAATTATATGTGGAAATTATGTGGATTATATGTTATTCAAGTTCCATTTTGATAAATTGATTCAAATTGGATTCTTGGTTAAGGTTTAGGGTTGTCTATTAAGAAGGGCAATATGAGTATTCCTAAACTAGAATGTTGTGATGATGTTTTTATTTGGAATTTAAATTAATACGTTAATTTTGTATATGATTCATATACGTAAAAATTCTATGATTTACTCTTAAGGGATAAATAACCTAGATATATGGTAGGTGAGTGGCTCTTAATGGAGTTCAAGGCCCTATGTGGTTACCAGGATAACCCATTTATGAGTTAATAAATCAAGTGATAACCTAATAAGTAAATTGGGGGGGGGGGGGGGATACACATTAAAAAGATAAATTTGATGCATTGAGTGATATTAAAGGATAAGGATGGGAGAGGGAGAAGATGTCTAATGAGATAGGCATGATCAAACTACCTTGTCCCCATGAAAATTTATTCAATTCTACATCTGCCTACTTGGGGATTGGGTTCTAGAGAGTCTACCAAGATAACCCAAGGGGTGAGGACTATGTTATAGAACTCACTCTACATATGATCTAGAGTTTTTTCCATTTGATTTTCTACCTCACCTGTATTATTCTTATCCTTGTATGTGTTTTATCATTTTCCTTAGCCTTGTGTGGATTTTTAGTTACCATCTTTCTTTATGTTCATGGTTTTCTTGTGTTTTCATGGGGTCTTGGTGTCTACCTCCTTATCTTGGTGTGAGTGGGCCTCTGGGTCACATTTGGTTGGGTGCTTAATATTTTCTTATTGAGGTTTAGTTCATGTTGTGTGGATGGATTTTGAATATGTAGCTTTTAGATATGTTGCATTAGAGACTTTCATCTTGTACCTATTATTATTCTATATTATACTCATGTATATTCATTGATGTAATTATATACACATAGAATGAGATTAATGTATTCATGGACATATTGATGTATTTGTATTTGAAAATAATAGATTTTGTACTTCTAGATGGATTAATATGGAAATGCATGATGTGGTAAATCTTATCTTATAATGTGGATTAGTAAAAGAAGGAATGACATACTTATGTAGATGATAAATTTTAAGTATAGATAATTGGAATGGATATTTTAATAAAGTATTTGTAAATGAACAACACACTTAAATGAGATAGGATAAATGATAGTGTTAATTGAACTTTGAATGATTAGGGGATAAAAATAGATTATTTATGAATTAGTTATCCTTGTGGTGGATACTTGATGATTGATCATATAGTAAATAACCTTCTAGTTGAGGGCATCGTTATATGTTGGAAATCATAGTACTAGTAATATTTATTTAATGATATCATTAGTTTATTTATAATATATAATCATGGAAAATATAGAGAAAGCTTAGAGTATAGGTTTATATAAGTAAAGTTGTTTATAAAAAGATATTACTAAAATAGATAGATTGTTAATCAAGATTAAATTCTTTATATGAATGAGATGGTGTCTATGTAATGGAAAATAATATGTTTATATGGACTAGGTCAATGATATGGAAAGTGTCTTAATAAATGAACATTTAGTATGAAATCAATGATAATATTTAAGAGTTAGTAACTTGGTTGAATAACAATTGTTAATAATTAGAATTAAGGAAATGACTAGTTTTTTATAAATCCATATGGTTAGCTTAACGATCATGTGTTAATGGTTAATTGGTGAAATAAAGAAATTAGGAACACTTGGTTTGGTTATCCAAAATGAATATATAAGATATAGAACTTAATGGCTATAAATCATATGATGCAATTTATTAATTCTTACAATTGATGCATTTAGATGATTAGATAGGGAATGGAATGTTGCTCAAGTAACAATGTTAGGGAACCCTAAGAGGACTTAGGTTAAGTAAAGGAATTGTTACTTCTAATTCCATTTATGTACCTTTTAAATGAATAATGTAATTAATGTTTAAGTAAATGATGCAAACATGTTTAGGGAAGTGTTAAATCAAAGATAACTTGAATCATACTTGGCCTCATAAAATGAGATCAAGTGCCAACAAGGTCAATATTACTTAGTGAGTAGAAATACAAGTTGTGTAAGGGATTTTTTTTTGGTCTTGTATAATGAAACAAAGTGTCAATAAGGTCAATATTATATTGTGAATTGTGGAAAAGTGTGTAAGGAATGATTTTTATGTGAAATATTGCTTATGTCATACTAAAAAGTTCTCAAGTTGTTTGGATTAAAACCAAAGTAAAATTTAGTTCTAGTATCAATAGATGAAGTCTAGGTCTACATGGATACATAAGGTTATTGAAAAATTTGCATTTTATGTCACATAATCCAAGAGAAATTTGTTAGGTATTCAATAATTGATAGTTTAGATCAATGTAGACCTAACACAACTCAATTTTTTTTTATGTTAAGGATTCCTTACATTGTAGTCAGAAGTTCCCATGTGGTTAGTATTAAGACCAAAGTAAAACATAGCTCTAATTTCAGTAGATGTATGATTCGGAGGTGGGGAACATCAACACTATCTGATCACAATTTAACCAAAATGGAATATTAAACTTGACTTGTCAAAGAATATCCTTCTCCCAACTCACATTTCCTCTCTTAAACAATCCAAGAAAACTACACATAAAAAAGAACATAAAAAATTATTTATCTCTAACCCATAATAGAATTAGTAACATATACATTCATCCCAATAAGGATTTCCTTCATTCAACTCATCACAAGGCCAAGTTACCTTTCACAATGATTGTATGCTTTAATTGGGTTACAAAACACATAAGGAGCTTAATGTCTCACAAGGATCAACCCACTTTAGAAACATCTTATAAAAATAAAATAGAACATTTACACACCCTTGGAAACTCTTCAAACTATTGGTTATTCCAACTTGTATGCTTTCCACATAAATTTCTCTAAATCCAAGTAGCCCTTACCAATGACAAAACTGGGCATAACTCATTATGTAGATGATTTACTCACAAAATAAATTTATATTAAATATACCATTTTGGGAGTTATAAAACATATGTAAAATATATAGGGCTAATTAGCACCCTTTTGCAAACCATCTACTAGTAATCTTGACCATATATCTTAAAGTTTCACTCCATAAGTTGATTTAATTCCTATATGGACTAAATCACTCATTATAATGATTATTCAAGACTATTCTTTAACCAATTTTCAAAACCCTCATCATTGCACTATCAAATGGACAAAAACACACAAGATGCCTTCCTAGAGCATTATCATTTTAATTAAAAACAGCAAGTTCCACTCCCGCAATTCACATATTATGAAACTAAACTCTCAAATATTTAAATCCATCCAATTTACAATAATTTCCAACTATTTAAATGGTAGAAATCCCTAAATTTGTATACAAACCCTCATAGCCATGGGTAGTAGACCCAATCATGGAAAAACTTAAATAACTCACTTGATTCTTCACCAAAATCAATGGGATAGGTCTCATTTGAAAGATAAATCATATTCTTAAATATTCTAATGGGTTTAAGACTATTAAACTCCATACATGACTATGCCAAGGTCTGTAACTGTGAGAAATCAAATAATTTTTGGAAAAAAAAATTTAGTGATTTTATTTATGTACAATGCCTTCAATCCGGCCATTACCACTTGGATTTGACCATACAATTTTTTTAAAGAACAACCAACCTTCTCCAACTAAAAACCAACTCACACTTGAAGTTTAAATGTTCACCTTCCCAACTATCATTTTCTTGACAAAGTTGTATTGACAACTTATTTTTGTCAACAAAGACAACTTTTCAACTTGTCAATGACCCGAACTAGGACTCTTACGAATTAAAACCATTAAAAAAATGTTTAAATAGATCTAATTTACCTTAATACAATGATAAAATTCCATTGAGAGTGATTTTCCAACTTTTAACATCCCTATGACAATATTGACAAGATTTCATAATTTTTTACTCTAAAAGACTCTCTAAGACTCAAAATTGCTACAAACAAGTTCAAATGGTCTTTTAGACCTTATAACAATGTTGAAACACCAAAATTGAATCAAAATAAAGATTTACCTCATGGAGACATGAGGTTTTCATGCTGCTCCTACACCAATATAATATAGGCCTACAAGGATATGTTGGATTGTTTAAAAAAGGTACACTTTATTCTAGATAATCATAGAGAAATTTTTTACATATTAACTCATAATTATTCTAGATCAATATATACCTAACACAACCCGTATATTGATATTGATCACTAGTTTGCATGATAGAGCAGATTGGCAAGTAGAAATATTATTAGGGAGTCTATTTGATGTTGTGTGAAGTTAACTCAATACTGTGTAGTATTTCTAATTGCATTACAAAATGGAATGATCTCACTCTTGAAATTCAACATAAATAAATGAGAAACATTTGAGATGAAAGGGGTTACATTGGTTGGTGCACGATTAATATATGTTTGATACATATCAATGAGTGGAAGGATAACAATCTATCATGTTTTGCAAATGTGAATGAAGAGATACAATGACAAGTTATAAGGAGGAAAATAATGATAAATGACACTTCAAATGCCTAAAACTTGGAGCATCAAGTCAACATCAAATTATAATAAAATTACAAGCTAATATAAATGAGATTATAAAGATTATTGTATGATTTGTTATAGGGTTTCAACATGTTGAATTCTACTTTCAACTTGAAATCTATCTTGACACACAATGACTATTTATATAAGCTATGTTTGAACATTTAAATAGTGACAAGAATACAAGTATAGAAGTAGACAAGTTTAGAAAACTTGTTGAAGGTATAGAAATAATTATAAATGAGATGTAAGAGATTGGACTAACATGAAAGATAATGATGCAGGGGCATCCAAGGTTAAGGTAGGGCATTCTGTGTCCTCGGTGGAACTGCATGGAGTGTTTGTATTTTGGCCGGTGTTACTCGATTGCAGCCTTGACCGACAGTCTCATTCATTGAAGGAAGCTCGGTCACTGAAGGAACTCGGTAGTCTCTGGCACTCGATGAAAGTGTTACTTGGTCATGCCTGTGGTGCTCAGTCAACACTGGTGCTCGGTGATGCCTGGCGTGATCGGTTAATTTATTTTCGCTTGGTAGTTCTGGCTTACCGACTGGAGTTCTATGTGATTTTTTGAGCCAACTTGGTGAATTTATTGCTGGTAACCATTGTTATGGGCCAACATGTAGAATTAAATTTTTGTATACATTTGTAAGCTAACTTGTATGGCATTTAATTATTTGTTTGGGGAGTTAAGGGTTTCATCTTGCTGACTTGTGGCTGATGATTAGTATTTAAGGAGTGCTTGGGTAGATGTTTAGGGATATAATTTGGGGGGTAGATCAGGACTTAAACAACTTAGCAGATCTGGAAGTCAGATGTGAAGCTTGAGAACAAAGTTGTGGAAAATTTCTTGATGTCCTTGCAAATCGGATTGTAATCTAATAGTTGTTTGTAGCAAAGCTAGGGGTTTGCATACTTGGGAACAAGGAGATTGCTTGGAGGCTTGCGAGCTCAAGTTTAGATCTTCCTTAGGGTTTTTATCAACTTCTGATTGTCTTCGGAGCTAAGGGTGAACAATAGTGGGTTACACTTTTTTGCCTAAACAGACACTCAACTCTACATTTTGAAAAATACTTTCACATTCAGATGCCTATTGTCATTAAACCATTTGAAATAGAAAGATGAAGTAAATTAGAATCTTCTAGGATTTTCTTTCTAGATTCTAAATTTTTTAATTTTTTTATTTCTAATTGATTTGAATTATTTTTGCTTTCTCCTACGAAAATTGGTATGTTGCTGAACACATCATTTTCAAAGATTTACATTATTTTCATAGAGCATAACTTTTTTTCTAAAATAGATATCAATGTGATTCTTTTGAATTTAGTTTTGTAACATCCATACAGAGGGCATGCAATTGGTTTGATGACATTATCACAATTATTGCATATTTTATTAACATTTAATATTGACTAAACGGTAATTTTGACATACTTTGACTACATAACTTATAACTTGTCATGTATTTGTCCAATTTTTTTATTTTATTTTTTATAGAAAGAGAACTTCAATACCTAGAGCATTGATATTTTTTAGATTTTTTTTCCACTCATTTACTATTTTTCC
Organism: Chamaecyparis obtusa; assembly: GCA_027943335.1. Classification (NCBI taxonomy): domain Eukaryota; kingdom Viridiplantae; phylum Streptophyta; class Pinopsida; order Cupressales; family Cupressaceae; genus Chamaecyparis; species Chamaecyparis obtusa. The sequence goes on along the minus strand of BSBK01010642.1, from coordinate 251,567 downwards.
ATAAGCATCAAACATAGAGGTAGACATACGGTGAAATATCAATGTTTAGTAAAACTAAAAATACAAAGTCATAATAAACTTAATATATATTAACATTATAATCATTGTAAAAATATTTCTTAGTAATATCTTACTACATAGATGGGTTTTTCAAATGGATTCATTTGATCTTCCAAAAGATAATTTCGAAGTGATTAACAGGTGCGAAGGAGACTCCATTGTAGGTATGAATGAGGAGTATAGATGTTATATCAATGTTTTTTTAATCTAATAGACTTTGAGATAACCATTTGTAATTAATTCCTTCAAAAGGAACCTCTCAAGGCTTAAATTATTATATTTTATTAAAAATGTGTTATTTCAGCAAAAATCAACATGTCTAAAAAAGTGTAACCCACTATTATGGGGTCGCCCCTGAACTAGCTGAGATTATATTGGATCTGGTTGTGGATCTTGCAAAATTGTTTGCTGATTATAATTGGCCCTAACCCGAAAGGCCTTACAATCAGGCATGTTAATGAAAATCAGTGTTAAACAGTTAAGTTGTGTTGCATTGTTGAGTAATCTGATGTGTAATTATGTTGGCTGCAAGGTTTGGACTATCCTTCATTGGATCCACCATCCTTGACTGCATCAGGTGGTATTAGAGTGAGAGTTTGATCTTGTTGAAGCAGTAGGGTGACCTAGCAAGGTTGATCTTTCGAAGTTGATCTTGTTGGAGAAGTTGATTGTGCACAGATCCGTAGAACTGAACTTGTAGAATTGTGCCCTAGTTGTTTGCAAGATTGCAGGTTGAGATCTGACTTGTTTACAACTTGGAAATTGTCACAAGGTGGTCGGTGATGGTTTGTTATAGAGGATTTCTCTTATCTTAAGGATGCCTCTGAGAAGATTGGACCCTAGAGTTATCTCTAATCTTTGTGATACTGTTGAATCACAAATCACAGAGAAGGTGAAATCAGATTTCAGATCTGAGATGGAATTGATGAAGAATTATATGGTCATCGAGATCATGAGAACTCTTGCTGGTATACCTTGGAATGTTGGTACTGAGGATGGCTATGAAGAAGCTGCTGAAGAATTTGAAACTATTGAATCTAGTGGTGATGGCCAGAGGAATAGATCTGGTGAAAATAGAACTGCTCAGTTTCCTAGATCTGTTGCTCATTTTAGTAATTACCAAATGGAAGTTTCTACTTTCTCTGGTACTTTGAAGCCTGACAATCTGATTGATTGGATTGGTGAACTTGAAGATTTCTTTGAGCTGGAATAAATTGAAGATCCTCTTCGGGTAAGATTAGCACAGACAAATTTGAAAGGACATGCTACTCTTTGGTGGAAGGAACTACAAAGAGACTGAGAAGATGAAGGTGAAACAAAGATCAATCAGTGGAGATTGATGGTGATTAAGTTGAAAGCTAAGTTCATACCAGCTGACTATGAGCTTGACTTGTTTTAAGAAGTTGCAGAATCTAAAACAGAAGGATTTTTCTGTTGAAGATTATACCAAGGAGTTCTACAAACTTACTATTCAATCTGGACACCGTGAGCTTGGTAAGGAAAAGGTAGCTCGGTATGTGAATGGTCTGAGATTCAATATTTAGGATGAGCTTGGTATGCTGAAGATTGATTCTATTGAAGATGCTTATTAGTATGCTCTGAAGGTAGAAGATAAGTTGAAGAGGAAAAAACCTAGTAACTCCCAAGGGAAGGAAAAGATTGATCACTTGGTGAAGGATAAACTGACTGATGCAAAAGATGAACAAAAACCTATGGAACCAAAGAAAAAGACAGGTAGATTTATCTTTAAGGGTACTTGCTATAACTATGGAGAAGAAGGACACCATTCTTTTGAGTGTACATAGAAGAAGGTTGACCGATGAACTATTGTGATGAATGAGAACATTTAGAATGCATCTAAATCAAAGAACTTGCTGCTTTGGCGAACATTTCTCGGTACAAAGGATGAACCTTGTCAAAGGAGTAACTTGTTTAGGACCCGATGCAAGATTGAAGGTAAACTCTATGATGTTATTGTTGATAGTGGAAGTACTGATAACCTTGTTGTTGAGGACCTGGTTCAGAAATTTGGTTTGAATAGAATGAAAAATCCTTGTCCTTATAGGCTTGGCTGGTTACAAGATGTTCATGCTTTGGAAGTTAGAGAACAATGCTTCATTGATGTTCAGATTGGCCAGTACAAGGATCTTGTGTTATGTGACATTTTGAAGATGAATAGTTGTGATATATTGCTCGGTAGACCTTGGAAATATGATTTTAGAGCTATTTATGACTATGTCTGGAATGTGTTTACTATTGAGAAAAATAACAAGAATTTTTCACTGATGTCTTTGATTGATACAACACTCGGTAGGAGAAGCTTGAGTATTGGTAGTCAAGTTGAGGTTGTGGATCTAGAGAAAATGAATGATCAGTATGGAGAACCGACCTATACACTATCAAGAAAAGACTTGAAAAGATAGAGGAAAGTGAAGTGGAAGAATTTGCAAGTAGAAAAGGTGGAGGACTTGTGTGTGAAGAACCAGTTTAGGATTTATAAGTTGAATCCTGAAAGATGTTCTTCTCACATATGAACATCTTTTGGAACCTGGGGTGTCTGATGCAAGGGCATCCAAGGTCAAGGTAGGGCATTCTGTGTCCTCGGTGAAACTACTAGGAGTGTTTGTATTTTGGCCGGTGTTACTCAATTGCAGCCTTAACTGAGGGTCTCGATCATTGAAGGAAGCTCGGTCACTGAAGGAACTCGGTAGTCTCTAGTGCTCAGTCAAAGTGTTACTCAGTCATGCTTGCGGTGCTCAGTTGACACTGGTTCTCAGTGATTCCTAGTGTGCTCAGTTAATTTACTTTCACTAGGTAGTTCTAGCTTATCAACTGGAGTTTTGTGTGATTTGTTGAGCCAACTTGGTGAATTTATTGTTGGTAACCATTGTTATGGGCCGACATGAAGAATTAAATGTTTGTATACATTTGTAAGCTGACTTGTATGGCATTTAATTAGTTTTTTAGGGAGTTAAGAGTTTCATCTTGCCAACTTGTGGCTGATGATTAGTATTTAAGGAGTGCTTGGGTAGATGTTTAGGGATAGAATTTGGGGGGTAGATCAAGACTTAGACAAATTAGAAAATCTAGAAGTCAGATGTGAAGCTTAAGAGTGAAGTTGTGGAAAATTTCTTGATGTCCTTGCAGATCAGATTATAATCTGATGGTTGTTTGTAGCAGAGCTAGGGGTTTGCATACTTGGGAACAAGGAGATTGCTTGGAGGCTTGCAAGCTCAAGTTTAGATTTTCCTTAGGGTTTCCATCAGCTTCTGATTGTCTTCAGAGCTGAACTAGCTAAGATTGTATTGGATCTGGTTGTGGATCTTGTAGAATTGTTTGTTGATTGTAATTGGCCCTAACCTAGAAGGCCTTACAGTCGGGCATGTTAATGAAAATTAGTGTTAAACAGTTAAGTTGTGTTGCATTGTTGAGTAATCCGTTGTATAATTTTGTTGGCTGCAAGGTTTGGATTGTCCTTCATTGGATCCACCATCCTTGACTGCATCAAATAATAACAGAGACATTAAAGTCTAACACTTGGGATTCTATTAACACAAGAGAAAAATATGAAGTTATGGTGAGACAAGTGAAGCTTAAAGGAGGAGGAAGAATTCCAAGTGAAAGAATGTAGAAATGAGAATCATTGATATAGATAATGGGAATATGAAGAAAATTTAAATTAACATATTGGAAGATTGTGTTGAAGTTTCATTCTTATAAATTGAACAAAAGGTAAATTATTTAACAAGTATGATGATAAATACTGAGAGAAGTTGTAGAGATATGGAAGAATTTATGAGAAATAACAAGATTTTTAAGATAGTTTGAAATTGACAAAAATTTATGTTAAGAAAAGATACGCATAATATTAAAGATGGTATGGCAAGTTAATGTTTAGTAGAATAATGAAAAAAAGATTAATTTATATAGATGAAGTAGATGAACTTACTAGAGGAATAACAATGTTGAAGAAAATGTTATTGTTGATGAAGATGAAACAAGGTGGTAAATGAAAGTGAGAGATATAAAAGATGATGTGTGACATGATCCTAATACCACATTTCCTATGTATAATATTGTATATTTATAATTCTAATAAGTTAATAACTCATGGCATGCTTGATGCTAACATAAATATTAGTTAATACACTAATCCCTCATAATTAATATTGTTGGATTACGGAGAGGGGGGGTGAATCAATAATCCATGATTCCAAATACCTAAAAAAATTTCTCTAATTAACTTGTTAGTAGCTCGGTAAAACACACTACACTATTTACCAACAATAGTAAATAAACTATAATAATCAGTAAATCATTAAAAATTCATGCATCACATGTAACACCATTATTTCACATGGAAACCCAGCTTTGGGAAAAAACGCTGTGGGAATTGTCACCCACTAAGTAAATACTCTTCTGAAGTACGCTTGGTTAAGAGCTAATCCTGTTAAATATTATAATGCACACTATTAGGTGTGACCTGGTTAAGGGATTTACCTCAGATCTATTAGAATCTTCACCCTGTTAGGAGTGGCCTTGTTAGAGGGCTTCAAACACTCTTTAGAATGTTACCTTTTTCAAGGATTTTACAATAAGACCAATTAAGTCCATTTTGTTAAGAGATTTATCTATTACAAATGATAGTAAGAAATAGTAAATAAATTGACCTATAGATTTGAAACTATCTTTTCTCAATTAGATCCTTTGTGCTCTCTTAAATCTTCACTTCAATTCTTCATTATCTAATTGCATCAACATTTCGTAAAATCCTTCTTTTCCCACTTGGAATCTCTTTGTTCCTTCTTCACTGCAACAGTCGATGACCCTTCAACTATTTAATTTTTCCAGCCATTTGTTCATACAAATCCATCCTTTATATAGATAATTTTTGCCTCTTAATCTCCTCTATTAAATTTCTCTTTAATCAGTCTTAATTGTCCAATTCATTATACCTTGAATCTAGATCTCGGTAACACATTTTATTTTCACCTAGGAACTTGAACTTTTCTTGAAACTTGTTCCATTTACATTAACCATATAGATCTTTGTAACTAACTTTTATTTTCATCATGATCATCCATCTCATCATAGCTGATCATTAAATGTCGATTCAATCCTTACTTAATATGTGTTCCTCGCTCAGTGTCCTCCATTTGTATTTCAATTAACTTTTCTCGGTGCCTAAATCTTTCCTTTCTATTCGGTGCCTCCAGTTCCTTTTCCTTTACCGAGTTACTTCTTTTTTACCATTTACCTTTACCGAGCGACATATCCTACTCGGTAGCCAAAAATAATTTTTCTTACTGACTTGACAAATCTTCATCACCATTCTTTACAAAATTAACATAATCATATGTTAGGTAGAAAAAAATTATATCAACATAATCTAATCATTGTCTCATATGTATCAATTTCCCATTTAAGTTCTTCAACTTCACAACATCTCATTTCCTCTTCTTCTTAAATCATTCAACTTATATCATTACTGAATTATATGGAAACATAATATAAACCAGAAATCAATTACTTGACATCAATGACAAGACAATAACTGATCTAAACTTTCTCCTATCATGTATTCCTCTATTTTTGGTTGGTCTTCATCATCATCACCATCAAATAATCAATCTTCAACATTATAATCAGTTATGGTAATAATCTCCCTCTTTGGCATTGATGGAAACACTAACAATATTCAGTGTTCAATTGATGATGGTTCACTTCACTTTCATTCCTATATTCCCTCTGAGCTTTAGTTTTTCCATTGTTGTACTTGATCTTCTTCTATAGTCTTTCTCCCTCTATTAGTAGTAGTCTTCTTTACCATCCCTCTATGATAAAAAAAAATTGATATCAAATTTATTCTCCCTTAATCATCATTTTTCTCATTTTTCTCTATGCAGCATCAATGTACCAGCAACATTCTCCCTCTTTGATCTGTCAACATTAATCTCATTCATCTCTCTACATAAATTAACTTAATCTCATATCATGGTAAACTTCTCCCTCTTTGACAACAATGCCAAAGAAACATAAAACTCAAATCATACCTCAAATGTATAAATCTCTCATTGTAGTCATAAACTTCTTTTTCACAACTTCAGGCTTCACCTAAAGAGTGAACACTAGCATCAACACACAAGATAGATATTCTATTGAGTAATTAAATTAATGCAGCATGCATCATTCCTTGATTAATATTTGATATTGGAAGAACCCCTAACTTACCTCAAAGATACTCAAAAGCATCCTTAGGTAATGGTTTTGTAAATATATCAACTATTTGTTCTTTAGAATTCACATACTCCAATGTCACATGCTTATCTTGCACTTTCTCTCTCAAGTAGTGATACTTAATAGATATATTCTTTGTCTTTGAATGCATCACCAGATTCTTTGATGTGTTAATAGCATTGGTATTATCACAATAAATTGTAATTGGATCAGTAATCTCTTCATGCATACCTTCCAGAAGTTGTTTGATCCATACAATGTTAGAACAATTCATAGCTACAGCAACATACTCAGCTTCGGTAATAGATTGTGAAATATAGCTATGTTTTTTGCTTAACCATGTCACTAGCCTTTCTCCTAAAAAGAAAGCTCTGCCACTAGTGGTCTTTTTGTCATCAATATTTCTAGCCCACTCAACATCAATATATACCTTGAGATCAAAACCTCCTCCTTTTGTGTATAATAGACTAAAATCTTCATTCCCTTTCAAATATCTAAATATCATTTTTACTAAAGACATATGTGTCTCCTTTGGGTTTGCAGAAAACCTTGCAACTATACCAACTTAATGTGCAATATCTGGTCAGCTATGGACAACATATTGTATTTTACCAATCATGGATCAATAAAGTGTCTTACTCACTTCCTTATGTCATCTTCCTTTGACAATTTGCAACCAGTAGCCATCAGTGTTCCAACCGGTTTTGATTCTTCCATAGAATGTTTTTAGGACCTCCTTGATATACTTAGATTGAATTATGTAGATCCCATCCTTAACTTGTTGAATTTGAAGTCCAATAAATAATTTAATCTCTCGTATCATAGACATCTCAAATTCCTTTCTCATTTCCCAGCAAATGATTTAGAAATTATCTCATTTCCACCAAATATAATGTCATCAACAAATATCTCAGAAATTAGAATTTTATCAGTGCTATAACATTTCAAGTATAAATTGTTGTTATCACTAGTCCTTTAAAATCCAATTTTGACTAAATAAGAGTGTAATCTTTCATACCATGCTCAAGGTTCTTGCTTCAATCCATAGAGTGCTTTGTGTAGCTTGCAAACCATATCCTTATTAGAATTATGAAAAAATCCTTTAGATTGTTCAATGTAGACTTCTTCTTCAAGAATCCCATTCAGAAATGAAGACTTAACATCCATCTAATAAACTTTAAGTCCTTTATATGCAGCATATGCAAGTAATAGCATTGCACCTTCTAATCTAGAAATAGGAGAAAAGGTTTCACTATAATCAATACCTTCTTCTTGTGCATACCCTTTGCAGACTAACCTTTCTTTATATCTAATCACATCTCCTTTCTCATTGAGTTAATTTTTGATAATTCATTTTGTTCCAATCATATTCTTATCCTTAGGTCTCGGTATTAGTGACCATGTGTTGTTCTTTTCAATCTGATCAATTTCTTCTTTCATAGCATTCATCCAATTTTTATTTCCTAGTACATCCTTGACTAATCTTAGCTCAAATTCATAAATCAAACATGTGTTATCCTTCAACTTACTTCTTTTCATGACTCTTGTGTTCTTGTCTCCAATAATTATGCTCGGTGAGTGGTGTCTTCTCACATATTTTGCTAGTACAGGCTCGGTAGATTGCTCATCAGTATTTTCATCTCTTAGTCAAGGCTCATCTTGCTCATTGATTCCTCCTTGATGAAGCTCATTTGCTTCAACCAAATTACCTTCATGTATATAAACAAATCATTTGTAATCCTCAGGTTCCTTTTTTCTATCCTCTTCATTCCATTCTGCAAATTCATCAATTATTACATTTGCACTTTCAATAATTTTGTTTGTAGCCTTGATCAAACATTTATATGCTTTTCTCTTTGATGAATAACCAAGAAATATACCCTCATCTCCTTTAGAGTCAAACTTTCCATTTCTAGCATCTTTTAGTATGTAACACCTACTTCAAAAAAATTTAAAGTAACTTACATTCGGTTTGTGACCAAACCAAAGTTCATAAGGTGTCTTTTTGGTTCCTTTCTTTAACTGTACTTGGTTGAGTGTGTAGATGACAATGCTTATGGCTTCTCTCTAGAATGTTTGAGCAACTTCTTTATCAATTAACAATGTTCTAGCACAGTCAACTATGAATCTATTCCTTCTCTCATCTATTCCATTTTATTGTGGAGTTCTCATTGCAGATACTTTTGTTTTGATTTCATTTTCATTGTAGAATACAATAAATTCATTAGAGATAAATTCACCTCCTCTATCTGATCTTAAACACTTCAGTTGTTTTCTTGTTTCCTTTTCAACTCTTGCTTTATACCACTTGAACATTTGGAATGCATCATATTTTTCTTTTAAAAACATAACAGACATCATTATTGAATAATCATCAACAAACAAAATAAAATACCGATCTCCATAATATCTTTGAACTCTCACAAGACCACAAAGGTTAGTGTGTACTAGTTCCAAGATACCATTGGTAGAGTAAGATTTACTTGAGAAAATTTACTTAGTCATCTTACCAATTTGACATTCTTTGTACATTACTTTATCAAGTTTTCTTAATCTCGGTAGACTTCTAAGTCTCTTCTTTTTACTCACTTTAATCATGTTATCAAAATTCATATGACATGGTCTCTTATGTCATAGCCATACATCTTCAACTTTAGTGAATAAGCAACTTTTTGCAGAAGTATCAAGATAAAATAAATTACCTTTTGATTGTTCACTAATTCCAATAAGATCTCCATCAGTGCCATAAATCTTCACCTTTCTATTCTGAAATTCCAATCGGTGGCTAGTATTGTTCAGTTGTGCAACGCTCAAAAAATTATAGTTCAATCCTTTAACCCAATATGTATCATTACATTTCATTTTCTCATTTAATACGATTGTTCCTTTACCTTTCATAGGGCATGGAGCGTCATTGCAAAATTTGACAAATCCTCCATCATACTCTTCTAGATTATCAAACTTGTCAATATCACCAGTCATGTGATGTGAACATCCACTATTAATAATCCATGGTTTAGGTTTACTTACATGAGAAACAAATGCTTTTTTGTCTTCATACTTTTCTTCATCAAATTCTTCCTTTACTGCAACATAGACAACTTCATATCCTTCTTCAATATCATCAGATTCAACATCAGTTACACCTTCCTCAGGTAGGTAGAAAGACTTCTTACCTTTGTCCTTGTAATCTCTAAATCTTCGGTGTCGGTTGTCTCTTTTTTCATTCTTATCATTCTTGTCAATGTCAGGACATCTAGATGTAATATGACTAATCTTCTTAAAATTAAAATATTTTAGAGGTAATTTTCCTTTTTACTTTCCTTTACCTCTTGGTAGTCTTCTAGCTAGCAGTGCCTCTAACTCTTCTTGTTCTTTTTCCTCATTCAGAATACTATCATATTCATTTCCATATGAACTAATGTGAATCTCTTTTTCTTTTCTTGATGTACCAATGCTTAAAGATGACTTGAATGTATTTTCAATGGGCGGAAGACTATTATCATAATTACTTAGCTCAAATACATTCAGCTTACCAATTAGGGCTTCAAGAGTAACAACATTATTCAATATAGATATCAATTCTTGAATTGAAGATACTCTAATAGCATACTTAGAAGAAAGAGTTCTCATAATTTTACTTACCACTTCTTCATTAGTCAATGTTCCACCACCACCTCTGATGGCACTTACAACTTCTTTGATTCTATTTCTATATTGTGTGATATTCTCTTCATCCTACATTCTCATTTCATCATACTTTCCTCTGAGACTATCAACCTTGGCATTTTATACATGTTGATCTCCTCCATATATAAGTGTAAGCCTATCCCACATTTCTCTTGAATCAACACAGTCCTTAACATCATTGAAATCAGCATCAGTGAGGGAAGAAGCAATCTCTATCATAATCGATTTGTGTTCCTTCTTTTCTCTCATTTGATCAACTATCATAAGTCTGGAAGGCAGTGGAGTGTAGTCATTTGTCAGAAGATTCATTGAAGATTCTCCAATCCCAAATAGATACAATCTCATCCTATTTTTCCATGTTGAGAAACTTTCCTTGTTCAACTTAGGTACTTATCTCCTATACATCTTCAGATCTTTGGCTCAACTATTTTAAACTTATCTCTTCAGAGTACTTATCTCTAATACCAATTTTTGGATTATAGAGAGGGGGGGTGAATCAATAATCCCTGATTCCAAATACCTAAAAACTTTTCTTTGATTAACTCGGTAGTAGCTCAGTAAAACACACTTCACTATTTATCGACAACGGTAAATAAATTATAACAATCAATAAATTATTCACACAAATCAAGCATCACATATAACTATAGTATTTAATGTGGAAACCCATATTTGGGAAAAACCATTGTGGGAATTGTCACCCACTAAGAAAATACTCTTCTTAAGTACTCCTAGTTAAGAGCCAATCTTGTTAAATATTACAATGCACATTTTTAGGTGTGACCCGATTAAGGGATTTACTTCAAATCTGTTAGGATCTTCATCTTGTTAGGAGTGGCCTTGTTAGAGGGCTTCAAAAACTCTTTAGAATGTTAAATTTTTCAAGGATTTTATAATAAGATTGTTAAGTCCACTCTATTAAGAGATTTCTTTGTTACAAATACTAGTAAGCAACAGTAAATAAATTGATCTGTAGATTTTCAACTATCTTTTCTCAATCAGATCCTTTGTGCACTCTTCAATATTCACTTCAAATCTTCATTATCCACTGGCATCAACACTTTGTCAAATCCTTATTTTCCCACTCGAAATCTCTTTGTTTCTTCTTCACTGAAATAGTAGGTGACCCTTCAACTATTCAATTTTGCCAGCCATTTTTTCATATAAATCCATCCTTTATATAGACAATTTTTTCCTCTTAATCTCCTCTATTACATTTTTGTTTAATCAATCTTAACCATTCAGTTCATTATACCTTGAATCTGGATCTTGATAACACATTTTCTTTTCACCTAGGAACTTGAACTTTTCTTGAAACTTGTTCCATTTACATTAATTGTTTAGATCTAAGTTGTAGATCTTCACCTTGAATTTTCCAGTTCATAGATCTCTATAACTAACTTTCCTTTTCATCATGATCATCCATCTCATCATAGCTAATCATTAAATGTCAATTCAATCCTTATTTAATATATGTTCCTCGCTCAGTGTCCTCCATTTGTATTTCGGTTAACTTCGTTTAGTGTCTAAACCTTTCCTTTTTGTTCGGTGCCTTTGGTTCCTTTGCCTTTAGCAAGTTAATTCCTTTTTACCATTTACCTTTACCGAGTGACATATCCTACTTGGTAGCCAAAAAATCTTTTTCTTACCGACTTGACAAATCTTCATCACCATGATTTATCGACTTAACATAAGCATATGTTAGGTAGAAAAAAATTATCTCAACATAATCTAATCATTGTCCAATCTGTATCAGTTGCCCATTTAAGTTTTTCAACTTCACAACATCCCATTTCTTCCTCTTCTTAACTCATTCAACTTATATCATTACTGAATGATATGGAAACATAACATAAACCATAAATCAATTTCTTGACATCAATGACAAGATAATATCTAATCTAACCTTTCTACTATCATGTATTCCTTTATTCTTGTTTGGTCTTCATCATCATCACCATCAGATAATTAATCTTCAACATTACAATCAGTTATGGTAACAAAGTGATGACCTACAACTGATTGAATAACTTGATAAACTAAAGAAACAATGATTAAAGATCACCAAGCTATTAAAGTGATATGTAAGATGATTAAATTAGTCAATATGTTTTCATTGATGTCAACTAGTTTTGACTATACTTATCATGATAGTTACAAAAATTTAAACATCTGTAGAAGGAAGAAATGGTGAAGAAATGAGATATCTACATAAGGACAAGATGGATATGATAGATAAGGATAAGGTATACATTGGGTAACTTATTGATGAGTCTATGGCATTGTGTTGTTGACTTGAGCATGTTGCATTATTCTATTATGAAGAAGAGATCAGAATTGAACAAGTTAATGTGGTCGGTAATTTAAGATTTTGTATACACCAAGTCAGTCTTGTGCATACCGAGTGATAGTAATAATCAAGTTAGTTATCACCAACACATTCACTATTAACCGAATATGGATGAAAACATTAAATGATATAACGGCCGACTGAAATTGATGAGTTAGAAATTGCTTAATTATGATTCTGAGGTAAGAGATGAATTTTTTTATAAGATCCATGGCTAACAAAATTTAGAGATCATCCAAGGGAAGAGAATGAAATGTGTTATTGATACATCTACCAAGGAAGGTTGAAGTGGCAAAATGGATGATGGAGATTAAGAGGCATAATCTGATGGCTGATATGAAAATAGTTTACACATTTATTTAAGAGACATGAGATTCATTGTTGCACTATGTCAGATGAATAGAGACTACAGAATATTTTGCATGAAGACATTTTTCATGCATACCTGATCAAATTGGTTACAGACATAACCAAGCTGAACTGCAGGCATAATCCAACGTCAGAGATATATACATCGAGTGAAGTAAGATGGGGGATATGATGAAGTGAATTGATTATTGATCAGACAAGTTATTTTGAGCTTAGCATAGATCTAAATACTTTCAAATTGAGTTGTATTTGAATCAGATCACTACTGTATCAGTTTAACCATTGTTACAGTAAAATATCCTAACCGAGTGGACTTAATAGTCTTTTGTATTTCCATATGACATTCAAGGAATGTTAAATGTTTTCTTATTGACCCCATAGTGAATGATGGTCAAAAGTTAATTGTAAGTGATAAATCCTCTAACCAGGTCATACCTTACAGTGTGCATTGTAACCTTTAATAAGGTTGGCTCCTAACCGAGCTCACTTCAAAAGAGTGAATTATTTTGAGTTACCGGTCCCAGGTGATTTTTCCCTTAACAGTGTGTCCACGTTAAATCTTTGTGTTATGTGTTATTTTTTATGATTGTTTTTCTATCATACTTTACATATTGCATATTTGATTAATCGGTAAAGACAGTTTTGGAAATTACTGGTATTCGATAAATGAACAGAAAGATAGTTATCTTATCTTACTGAGCTATTTGATTTGTTGAAAAAGTTTGAAAAAGTACATCTGAGAGTTTGGGACTATAGGATAACTAATTTAACTGATTCACCCCCCTCTCAGTTATCTAAGAATCAGTATCAGAGCATATTGGTTGCTTGGAGGAAAGTTTCAAGGACTTGAGAAAAAGATCACAAGATGTATAAAAGGGAAGTGCCTAAGTTGAACAAAGATAACTTTTGCACATGGAAAAGTAGGATGAGATTGCACATATTTGGAATTGGAGAATCTTCTCTTCATCTCCTAGACAATGGCTACATACAATCGACTATTGGACCTTTGATAGTTGATCAGCCAAGAGACAGACATGAACACAATATAACAATGATAGAGATTGTTGCTACTCTATCTGATGCAGAATTTGAAGATGTCAAAGCATGCACTACAATAAAAGAAATGTGGGACAAACTTGTACTAGTTCATGGAGGAGATGTAAATATAATGAGGGCCAGATCTGAAAGCCTTAGAGGTAGATTTCATTATATGAAGATGAAAGAAGGTGAGAACATCACATAATACTCTAACTAAATCAAGGAGGTGGTCAATGCTATCTGAGGAGCAGGAGGTATTATTTCTGAAGACATTGTTGTGAGTAAAATACTGAGAACCTTGTTGCCTATTTATGCTATTAGAATCTCTTCTATTCATGAAATGAGATCTGCAATGGGTAGTGTTCTTACACTTGATAGTCTAATTGGTAAGTTGACTACTTTTTAGCTGAATAACTATGATAACAGTATCGTACCAAGTGTTGAGTCTTCATTTATGTCATCCTTAAAGATTGTTAAGTCCAACAGTAAACATAACATAAGAAATGAAAGTGGCAGTGACAGTGAAGATGAGCTTGATGAGCTTGAAGCACTTATGGCTAGGAGATTTCAAAAAGGTAAAGGAGGGTATAAAGTAAAGTTACCTTTGGATTGTTTTAATTGTAAAGAGATTGGCCATATTGCTACTAGATGTCTTAACATGAAAGATGAACATAAAGACAATGATCGATCTGGTGATAGAAAGTTTGACAGAAGAGATAACCAAGAACACGGAGGAAACTGACAGTTTGACAGAAGAAATAACCGAGACAACAAAGACAAAGGCAAGAAGGCATGTTACCTTGTTGGAGCTGATGATAATGATACCAACACTCACACTGATGAAGATGTTGAGGTGGTATTCGTTGCAATGAAAGATGATTCATAAGAAGAAGAAAGGTATGTTGAAACATCACTTATATCTAAAGTTAGCAAGAATGATACATGGATTATTGATAGTGGTTATACACATCATATGACTGGTGATGAGGATAAATTTGAATACCTTGAACACTATAATGGAGGATCTTTTAAAATAGGAAATGATACACCTTGTCTAGTAAAAGGAAAGGGATCTATCTTGTTGAATAATAAGATTAGATGTGAGAATGCATATTGGGTGAAGAGACTTAACTATAATCCATTGAGTGTAGCACAATTGAATAATTCAGGTCATTGAGTTGCATTTGAAAGTAGAAAGGTGAAGATCTATGATGAAATCGGAAAGTTGGTCGATACTGGTGAGCAATTTAAAGGTAATCTATTTCATCTTGACAATGCTGAAAATTTTTGTTTGTTGGCTAGAAATGAAGATGTGTGGTTGTGGTATAAGAGATTGTGTCATGTGAATTTTGATAACATGGTTAAGATCAGTAAGAAGAGAAGAGTTAGAAGTTTACCGAGTCTAACCAAACTTGACTATGTTATGTGTAATCAATATCAGAAAGAGAAAATGACTAAATCTAGTTTTAAAAGTAAAGACTATTCTTCTAAAAGTATTTTGGAGCTGGTACATACCGACTTATATGGTCCTATGAGAACTCAGAGTTATTATAGTGACAAATATTTAATTTTATTTGTTGATGACTACTCTAGGATGATGACAGTTATGTTTTTGAAAGAAAAATCTGAAGCTTTCAAACTGTTTAAGTGGTATAAAGCTAAAGTTGAAAAGGAAACTGGGAAAGATTTAAAATACTTAAGATTTGATAGAGGAGGTGATTTTATTTCTGATGGATTCACTAACTTCTGTAATGAGCATGGAATTAAAAGATAGGTTTTTGCACCGAGGACACCATAGCATAATGGTGTTGCAGAAAGAAGGAATCAATCTATAGTTGATTGTGCAAGAACACTAATGATTGAGAAATATGTTGCACAAATGCACTGAAGAGAAGTTGTTAGCATTGGTGTATAAACATTGAGCCGAGTTCAACTGAAGAAAGATACAAATAAGACACCTTATGAGCTATGGTTTGGCTACACACCGAATGTAAGTTATTTTAGAATTTTTGGAAGCAGATGTTACATTCTGAAAGATGATAGAAATGGTAAATTTAATTCTAAGGGTAATGAAGGAATATTTCTAGGATACTCTACTAAGAGAAAAGCATACAAATATTTGAACAAGGCTACTACCAAAATGATTGAAAGTGATAATGTGAAAGTTGATGAGTTTTCTGAGAAGAATGATGAAGAAAGCGGGAAGGAACTAGAAGACTATGGTAGGTTTACATATATTGAGCATCCAAACTATCTACCCAAGCCACAGGCTGAGTCTACTGAGCGACATGAAAATGCTACCGAGAATCCGCAAATGCAAACTGAGAACCAGGAAGATGCTACCGAGGAAGAAAATGAACCTAAACTGAATGATGAGCAAAGAAGAGAGAAAGTATTGGCGAGATTTGTTAGAAGACACCATCCACAGAACCAAATTATTGGAGAAAAACATGTTGGCATGATGACATGAAGTAAGTTAAGATAGAAAACATGTTTAGTTTATGAATTTGAGCCTAAGAATGTTAGAGATGAACTTGAGAATGATGAATGGATTAAGGAAATGAATGAAGAAATTGAATAGATAGAGAAAAACAAAATATGGATATTGGTACCAAGACCGAGTGATAAAAATGTGATTGGTACTAAGTGGATTTTCATAAACAAGTTGAATGAGAATGGTGAAGTAACTAGAAACAAAGCAAGACTTGTATGCAAGGGATATGCACAAGCAGAATGTATTGATTATGGTGAAACTTTTGCACCAGTAGCAAGACTTGAAGGAGTCTGAATATTACTTGCATATGTTGCACATAAAGGATTCAAATTATATCAAATGGATGTGAAATCAGCATTTCTAAATGGAATTCTTGAGGAAGAGGTCTACATAGAACAACCTGAAGGTTTTGTTGATCCAAATCAGAAGAATATGGTATGTAGATTATACAAAGCATTGTATGGACTGAAATAAGCACCAAGAGCATGGTATGAAAGATTACATGCTTATCTTATTAGTATTGGCTTTATGAGGACAAGTGACAATAGCAATTTGTACATGAAAGGAGAATCTGATGATAATATTTTGATAGCTGAAATATTTGTTGATGATATCATTTTTGGAGGACATGATAATATTTGCAAATCTTTTGTTGATGAAATGAGAAGAGAGTTTGAGATGTTAATGCTTGGAGAGATTAAATTCTTTCTAAGTTTGCAGATTATACAAAAAAATGATGGGATTTTCATAACATAATCAAAATACATCAAGGAAGTGTTGAAGACTTTTGGCATGGAAGATTCAAAATTGGTAGGTACACCAATGGTGACATGATGTAAGTTGAAAAAAGATGATGAATTGACCAAGGTAAATCAGACAATGTATAGATCAATGATTGGAAAATTGATGTATGTGGTACACAGTAGGCCTGATACAGAACATGCAGTTGGGATTGTAGCAAGATTTTTTGCTAATCCTAATGAATCACATATAACTGTTGTAAAAAGGATTCTGAGATATTTGAAGAAAACTTAATATTATGGTTTATGGTACAAAAAGGAAGGCAATTTTGAACTATGAGTTTACACTGATGCGGATTGGGCTGGAAACATTGATGACCAAAAGAGTACAATCGGTGGAGCATTATTTTTGGGTGAAAGACTTGTAACATGGATAAGTAAGAAACAAGCATGCATTTCTCAGTCTACTGCTGAAGTAGAGTATGTTGTTGATGTTGCTAATTGTTCAAATATTGCATGGATAAAACAATTGTTGGAAGGAATGAATGAGGTGATCACTGATCCAGTGATTATGTATTGTGACAACACAAGTGCTATAAACATTTCCAAGAATCTGGTGATGCATTAAAAAACAAATCACATATCTATTAAGTATCACTATTTGAGGGAACAAGTACAAGAAAAGCAAATAAAACTGGAGTTTGTGAAGTCTAAAGAACAACTTGCTGATATATTTACTAAGCCCTTACTGAAGGACACTTTTGAGTACTTGAGGACTAGACTAGGGGTCCATCCCCTATCTATTAGTCACTAAGGTGATCAGGAGGTTACATCAACCTGTACATTATCATAAAATCATTCATGTTGATTCATATAGATCACACTTTAGGATTCCTAAGGTTGTGAAAGGATTGTAGAATCTGGGATAGAGAATTGTATATCAGTACATGAAGGTACTTGATCTGGACTGAACAACAGAAAACTACTTGACTGTTGAAGAGCTGTTTATTTTCTTTTGGCATTTTTGTCAAAGGGAGGGAGATTTCTATGAAATATTGGGGACATCTATCCACTACAGGGAGAGAAAGAGTCAGAGAATTTAAGAAGATAAAATCTGCAGTGAGAGTCTACATGAAATGTTTTTTGTAGTGATTAAACATATTAAATATCAAGCTAGGGAGAGTTTACCGAGCTACAACATTTATCTATATAGTTGTAGAAAAAATGTTTGGTATGGTATCGCATATTCCATATTATTTGTGTTGCCATCAATGCCAAAGGGAAATATTGGTGACCTACAACTGATTGAATAACTTGATGAACTAAAGAAACACTAATTAGAGATCACCGAGTTGTTAAAGTGATATGTAGGATGATTAAATTAGTCAATATGTTGTCATTGATGTCAACTAGTTTTGACTATACTTATCATGATAGTTACAAACATCTAAACATCTGTAGAAGGAAGAAATGATGAAGAAATGAGATATCTACATAAGGACAAGATGGATATGATAGATAAGGATAAGGTATACATTGGGTAATTTATTGATGAGTCTATGGAATTATATTGTTGACTTGAGCATGTTGCATTATTGTGTTATGAAGGAGAGATCAAAATTGAACAAGTTAATGTGGTCGGTAATTGAATATTTATGGATACACTGAGTCAGTCTTGTGTATATCGAGTGATAGTAATAATTGAGTTAGTTATCACTGACACATTCACTATTAATCAAGTATGGATGAAAACATTAAATGATATAACAGCTAACTGAAATTGATGAGTTAGAAATTGCTTATGATTCTGAGGTAAGAGATGATGTTTTTTATATGATCCACGACTGAAAAAGTTTAGAGATGATTGAAGGGAAGAGAATGAAATGTGTTATTGATGCATCTACTGAGGAAGGTTGAAGCGACAAAATGGATGGTGGAGATTAAGAGGCATAATCTAATGGCTGATATGAAAATGGTTTACATGTCTATTTAAGAGACATGAGATTCATTGTTGAACTATGTTGAATGAATAGAGACTATAGAATATTTCATGTGAAGACATTTTTCATGCACACCCAATCAAATTGGTTACAGAAAGAACCAAGCTGAACTGCAAGCATAACCGTGTGTCAGAGATATATACACCGAGTGAAGTAAGTTGGAGGATATGATGAAGTGAATTTATTATTGATCAGACGAGTTATTTTGAGCTTAGCATAGATCTGAATACTTGCAAATTGAGTTGTATTTGAATTAGATCACTACGTATTATTTTAACCATTGTTACAGCAAAATCTCTTAATCGAGTGGACTTAACAGTCTTTTGTATTTCCATATGACATTCAAGGAATGTTAAATGTTTTATTGCTAACCCCATAGTGAATGCTGGTCAAAAGTTAGTTGTTATTGATAAATGCTCTAACTAGGTCACACCTTACAGTGTGCATTGTAACCTTTAACAGGGTTGGCTCCTAACCGAGCTCACTTCAAAAGAGTGAATTATTTTGGGTTACCGGTCCCAAGTGGTTTTTCCCTTAGCAGGTTTTCCACATTAAATATTTGTGTTATGTGTTATTTGTTATGATTGTTTTTCTATCATACTTTACATATTGCATATTTGATTAATCGGTAAAGACAATTTTGGAAATTACTGGTATTCAGTAAATGGACAGAAAGATAGTTATCTTATCTTACCGAGTTGTTTGATTTGTTGAAAAAGTTTGAAAAAGTAAATCTAATAGTTTGGGACTGTAGAATAATTGATTTAACTAATTCATCCTCCCCCCCTCTGAGTTATCTAAAACAAAGATAAAGAGGTGAGCCCCTAAATAGGTAAGTCTATAAACAAGAATGAAAATTCTCTCCCATATCATTGAATATTAAATTCATACATTATTATCTAATTGGTGGAGGTTACCCTATTGAAGTGGTATGTTATGTTTTTATTTGTTACAAATATTTCAAAGAAATATCATAACAAGTGGTATCAGAGCTACAACTTGGGCCACGATTTTTGTTTCCACCATAACTTTTAACTATTTTAAATTTGGATTTGACTTTTCTAAGTTTTGAGGTGTTCTTAACAAAATATTTTATAAAAAATATTTCAATCTTTGAAGATACATTTTTAAAAAGTTATTAATATTTAATTATTTTTTATAATTTTTCTCTATAGACCGTATATTTTAGAATTTTAAAAAAATAAAAATCTTATTAAAATTTAGTAGGGTTAATTATTTGTAATGTATTGTTATACATAAAGTATATTCATTAATTTAATGGTCAAATTTTGTCCAAACTTAGGCATCAAATTCTCTTATACTAAATACTTTCCTATCTTGATAAATCAAAAAATAAAAACATAACTGAAGTCATATTATCTTTAGGATTAGAGGACATTTCTTTACATACAAAATCCAAGGACCCGTTTACTTTCAATAACATAAAGTTGAGGAAATAATTCCACAAGAACATGAAACATTGATATATTTTATTGAAGATAAAAAAAATTGACCTATTTTTAAAACCTTAAAATGAGGATTTAGATAAGTTTACAAAAAATATTATCATAATTCAAGTCCTAAAGAAACCACTAAGGTAGTTACAATAATAATAAACTAAATCAAGCAATAGTAGAACCTTTTTCAGGTTAAGAATCATACCTACCAAGAATAAGAATTCATATATGTGATGGTAGAAGTGTAGTTTAATAGATAAGGCTCATAGAACAATAAAATAAGTTTTAAACTATACAAAATAATTCCATATTTGACATAGTCTTATGATATTTTTAATTAGGACCTTGAAAATGGCATCAATAGAATATGGGTGATGAAAAGGATAAGTGTTTATTTGGTAAAAATTTAGTAGATAATTACCAACCTTCTATAACAACCATGTACTGGAAGCTACTTTACCCAATTAAAAATTTAAAACAAGTAAGATATTTAGTTGAATATAATGCAAATATTTTGAGATTGGTACTTAAATATCTTGATATGACACCTTACCAAAGGCTGAAATTGTACATCAATGAACTTAAGGACCAAATTTAACATGATGTTCATTTTTTGGAACCTTGTACAAATAAGAAAGCTATGAAAAAATATTACATATTGGGAAACAAAACACTAACAAAGGTGAAAAAAATATAGTAATTGACAAAAATATGATTAATCCTATTAGCAAAAATATGGACAAAGTAGTTAACCTAAGAGAGAGTATTAAGTTCTCTACTCAAGAAGTGATAGAGAAAAGAGAAAATAACATAAGTTTAAATTTTGATAGTAGATGGCTATGGAGTCATAAGTGTTCTAGTAGTGAGAAAATAATAGAGGTTGAAGAAAAGGAAGAAGTACTTGTAAAAGAACCAAATATAAAACTTAAAAATGAGTATTCCAAGGAAAAAGAAAGCATTTATATCTCTCTACATGCATTGAATGGAATAAATACACCACAAACACTAAAAGTAATTGGTAATATTTAAAAGAAAAATGTGAAAGTATTGATTGATAGTGGTAGCACAAACAAATTTGTTGATAGAAGGCTATCTCATCGGCTCAATTATTTTATCCAATCTATAATTGTCAAGTCATGATAGCTAATGTATAAGGGAGCTTGCATTTGTAAAATGACAATTTCCAGATAACCCATACCATAAATTTATCAAATAAGTACTCAAGATCTAAGTGCAAGAGAATAGACAACATACCCACAAAAATCCCACACAAAATATACATTATAAAAACCCTCATGAGGGAAAAACAAAGCCTCCAAAAATATCCAAAATCCATGTAATATTCGAGAATGCAACATTACAATACATCTATGAAAGCCTTCAAAGTTCCAACCATAAAAATCCACTCCATGTAAGAAAGAAATCAACCACACATCTCATGCCATGCTTCCAACCATCACAAATGTTAAACCTAGCTTCCCTCAAAAACTACCCTTGTGGTTTCTTTTATAGAAATAAGCTCCCACAAAACCACCAAGTAGTATTACATAAACTATATCTTAATACCATGTGCTACCTAACCCCTTGACCCAAAATTTAATATCAGGCACTTCATTAATTTCATTTCCCCAATATTAGAAAATTACATCAATATAATATTACAATGTAACAATACAACATCAAGCGGCCTTGAGAAACTTTCACTTGGCCTTTGAGATTCCATTTATGCCAAAAAAAAGTTCTCATACTCTCTATATTAGGTCTTGGGCCCATAAAATTTCTCACTAATTAAAAATCCATTAAGGAAATATTATTAACTATCATTGAATCTAGAACATAGATAAAAAAAACTTAGTACTCTTAAGATCTAAGGTATTGTCCATTAGGGTGAGAGAAGATTTACCAGAAGGCTTGACTCCAAAAAGAGATGTCCATAGCTTTTGAAATTCCTTCAAATTCACCTCTGGACCCCCCTCTCCCTCATCTCATGGGGTGCACCTTTATATCCCCACTAGTACCATCTATTATAGTAGGAAAAATAAGCTTTCACCCGTCATGTTATTCTAATGGGCCCAAGAGAATCAATTTTTTCCTAAACAAAACCCACTTGGGAAGTACCAAAACCCAAGAGTACCCCTGAATCCACCTAGACTGCCAAACTAGTGTCAACCTTACCTTCATCATCTAGGTTTGCAAACTTATGACCCATTCCAAAACTATCATCCAAAAACCTTGAATCTTCATCCAAGAAGACCAATGAAGCACCAAATCATCTACCCTTCAATCCTCCCTATTAAAAACTTCCTCTCTCACCTCTTCATCTTTCTTCTTTTGTTAATCAGAGTGTTTTATGATTATTTCTTTTATGTCTATTCAAGTCTATTCATATTGATCTCTTCATATTTCACTAGTCCTAAGAAGGAATGGATAATGTAACTCTTTTACTCTTCCATTTTTCTCTAACACATGAGATGAATTGTATCATTTATAGCTTATCTTTCATAAGGATAGACTCCAAGGATGTTTGTGCTCTTATCAAACCCTTATAGGAACTATTTATGTTTGGGATAAAGAGACACTTATGTTTGGTGTGGAGCCTAATTAGTCTCCAAGTGGGATATTTGGTATGTGGAAACTAATCATACAAGTAATGTACACTCATTGGGAAAAATAGTCAACCTGAAGGGACATCGTAATGTTGGTGCGAAGCACCACCATAGAAAAACTTTCTCATACAAGTACGAGAATACAAGTACAAGAACATGAGTACTAGGAAAAGATTTAAAAAATATTCTTCTAGGGTTAGGGTTATTTTTCTAGTCAAAATTATAAACCACCAAAAAAGGGCTTGATAAATTAGCAGCTATGTGATGAGAAATGATCATGTTGTAATTTTATCTTTGTTGGATGATAAAATAAGTGGACAATTATTTCTCTGGTGGATGTATCTCATATTAGGTGAACCACGTTAAATCTCAGTATTATTGTATTTCTTTCTTCTCTTATTTATGCATTATCTTAATACTATTTATTATTCATATTTGCCTAAACCCTAACAACTAGTATCAAAGTGGTGTATTTCTCATTGATTTGGAAGTAATCTCAAACTCAAGTTGGAGAAATGATAGAGGAAGGTATGCTTAAGGTTTAGAAGTTCAACAACCAAAACTATTAGTTATGGAAGATGCAAATGGAAGATTATCTATATTAGAAGAACCTTTTCTTACCATTGGGTGGAAAAGAAAAGAAGCCAATGACTACTTCAAATGAACAATGGGAGGTTCTTGATAGAAAGGCACTATGAGAAATATGGTTGTTCCTATCATCATCGATGGATTTTAATATAGAAAAAGAAATAATAATATAGGGTCTAATGAAGACATTAGACAAATTGTATGATAAAACCTTGACCTCAAATAAGGTACAATATTTATGAAATATTTAGTTAATATGAAGGATGTCAGAAGGTGGGTCTATCAATGATCATGTGAATGATCTTAACATAGTTACTATTCAACTAAGTTCTATAAAAGTTAATTTTGATGATGAGTTTGGGGCTCTCTTGATTTTATGCTCATTACCAAAGTAACTGAAACTTTCTCCTCAAGATGAATTACATCATGCACTCTTAATCGATCATTCTTAACTCTTCTCCAATCCGTAATCCAAGGGTGCATACTGAAATGATAAGCACAACTCTTGAACCAATACAATCTATGTCGGCTCTTCTGAATAAACACAGGAAACTGCTACTGGTGAATATCAACTCCATAACTTCACTTCTACTAATCATCAGACTCTATGTCCATGATTGTAACATCATCAACATGTCTTCATCATATATTCAAGGGTGCAAGGCTCCATGATGACTGTACGGACAATCACTTATAGAACACTAGCTGTAACTTTGTCAGGAACACTACTGATACAAGTTGCTACATAACTGTCTATTCTAACAATTAACCTCTACATCCATGATATCATCTTGATAACACATCCATGCTTCATATGCTCAAATCTTACTACATAAGTCTTCCACGCATGCTACTTACCATATGTTGTCATCAATGACAAACATACAGACAGCACTGGCTTGCTGGCAAATCTCCAACAATCTCCTCCTTTGGCATTGATGGCAACATATAGAATGAAAAACACCACCAATCCAAATGATTAATTCTTTTATAACATTCTCCATTTCCTCATCAAAACTCCCCCAAGGATGAATCCTCCCTCTTCTGTAATATTCTTCAACACTCTCTATTTTCTCAACTGAATTGCTTTCATGACTGAATATTGCTCCCCCTTCGTATATTACTCTTTCTTTACTTCTATTTTTCATGACTATATATTACTCCCCCTTTGACATCAATGGAAAAGGGTGCCATTCTTTATAAGCACCGGTACTACTCCTGAGGTAGAGTAGTCAACCTTCCATCAGTCCATGAGGACTGATGCTTTTTCTTCTTTCTTCTAAGAAGAATCGGAGAAGGGAATTACTCCCAACTTCTCCCTGAGATACTCAAAAGTATCCTTTGGCAAAGGCTTTGTGAATATGTCTGGTAACTGATCTTTAGGACTCACATAGTCCAACTTGACTTCTTTCTCTACCACTTTCTCTCTTAGGAAGTGATACTTGATCTCAATGTGTTTTGTCTTTGCATGCATCATAGGGTTCTTTGACATATTGATAGTGCTGGTGTTATCACAATGAATAAAAATAGGATAGTCAATTTGAATTCCAAAATCCTTTATCATTTTCTTGATAATTGTAGAACAATTCAGGGCTGCTACAACATACTCTTCTTCAGCTGTTGACTGAGAGATACAATTTTGTTTCTTGCTTGTCCAAGTGAAAAGTCTATCACCAAGAAACACTTCTCCTCTTGAAGTACTATTTCTATCATCAACACATCCTACCCAATCTGCATCAGTATATACATGAAGCTCAACATTTTCTGAATTAGGATACCATAGACCATAATCTATGGTGCCTTGCAAGTATCTAAATATTCTTTTTACTACCATGAGGTGACTTTGTTTAGGCTCTGTTGCAAATCTTCCAACTATGCCAACTGGATTGGAAATATCAGGTCTAGTTTGAGTAAGATATATGAGTTTACCAATCATAGATTTGTAAAATGTTGTATCCATTGCTAGAGAATCATCTTCTTTTGTAAGCTTGCATCTTGTTATCATAGGTGTGCCCACTGGCTTGCAATCATCCACCTTGAATTTCTTTAGTATCTCTTTCACATACTTGGACTGATTAATGAAAATACCTTTCTCTATCTGTTGCACATTTAATCCCAAGAACAATTTGATAGGTCCAATCATGCTCATCTCAAACTCACTCTGCATCTCTTTAGAAAATTCTTCACTAAGTTTGTCATTACCTCCAAAGATAATGTCATCAACAAATATAGCTACAAGTAGTAGACCTTCAAATGTCTCTCTTATGAATAGATTACAATCTGCTGCTCCTTTCTTGAATCCAATTTTCATTAGATATTCATCAAGTCTCTCATACCATGCTCTAGGGGCTTGCTTAAGTCCATAGAGGGCTTTCTTCAATCTGCATACCATATCAATTTTGTCTAATAGAGTGAATCCTTCTGCCTGCTCAATGTATACTTCTTCTTTTAGCTCTCCATTCAAGAATGCTGACTTAACATCCATCTGATAAACTTTGAAGTTTTTGAATGTTGCAAAAGCTAAAAACAACTTAATAGCTTCTAATCTTCTCACTGGTGCAAAGGTGTCTAAATAATCAATACCTTCTCTTTGCACATATCCCTTACATACTAATCTTGCTTTATTCCTCACTACTATACCATCTTCATTCATCTTGTTTTTTAATATCCACTTTGTTCTAATTACATTCTTATCACTAGGTCTTGGAACTAGTTCCCAAGTATCATTCTTGATAATCTGATCTACTTCTTTTTTCATAGCATCATGCCAATCTGAATCATTGCATGCATCTTCAACACTTAAAGGTTCAATCTAAGATAGTAAACATATCACCTCATTGCTTGCAGAACTCTTTGCTTTTGATCTTGTTGTTACTTTTCCGCTCTGATCTCCAATGATGTCATCCTTAGAATGGTATCTAGATGTATATTTTGGAACTTTAGGTGATATTGAATCATCTTCCTTTTGAGTTTCTTCTTTACTTGTTTCAGGGTCATTAAACAATACATCAATACTGTCAAACATCTCTTCAACAATTATCTCACTAGTGGAAGGTATGGGTTCTTCATCAATCATAGGTGAATAATCATGATATCTTTCTTGAACCATAAACTTTTCATCAATCTTAACATGAGCACTTTCAATGATCTTCTTCAATCTTAAATTGAAACATCTATAAGCTTTTCTTTTAGTAGAGTAACCAAGGAAAATACCTTCATCACTTCTTGCATCAAACTTGCCTATTGCTTTATCCCTCTTGATGTAGCACTTGCTTCCAAAGACTCTGAAGTATTTTATTGTGGGATCATTACCAAACCATAGCTCATAAGGTGTTTTTTCCGGGCCAGGCCTTAATTGTATTCTATTAATTGTATAGACTGTTGTATTGACTGCATCTCTCCAATAGGTATGTGCAACTTTTCCTTCAATCATGATGGTGTGCGTTGTATCAAGGATGATCCTATTCCTTCTCTCTGCAATCCCATTCTGCTGAGGGGTTCTAGGTGCACTCAACTATCTCTTTATGCCATGTTATTCGCAGTACTCATAGAATCTGTCAGAGGTGAATTATCCTCCTCTATTTGACCTTAGACTTTTTATCTTTAGTCCAAATTCATTCAAAACCTTAGCTTTGAATATTTTGAACTTCTCAAATGCTTTTGAATTTTCTTTTAAGAACACAACCCACATCATCCTAGTATAATCATCAAAAACAAAATGAAATACCTTTCACCATAGTAAGATCTTGTTTGAGTTGGTCCACATAGGTCTGTATGAATCAGATCCAACTTGTTCTCTACTAAATTATGCTTGCTCCTGAATGAATTCCTTGCATGCTTTCCCATTACACATTCCTTGCAGATGGTATCAACTGGCTTTGCTATGCTAGGTAGGTCTCTAACTACCTTAACATTACTGATCTTTACTATGTTATCAAAATTGATATGACATAGTATTTTGTGCCATAGCCAACTATCATCTACTTTAGCAACAAAACAACTTGCTTCTAGATTAAGATGAAAAACATTACCTTTAGTCTTTGATCCTAATGCAATCATTTCTCCTTCTTTGTTGTTAATGATGCACTTGTTTCCATTGAATTCCAACCTATAACCTTTGTCAAGTAACTACCCAACACTTAGTAGGTTATGTTTCAAACCATCAACATAAAGGACATCATCAGTTCTATTCTTTCCATCCAAGGTGATGGCTCCTCTACCAGTGATAGGTTTAGGAGTGTTATCTCCAAATCTAACCATGCCTCCTTTATATCTATCCAAATGAACAAATCTATCTTTGTCTCATGTCATGTGAGCAAACACTATCAATGATCCAATCTGTCCTAATGTTAGCTTGTGAAATCAGTACTAACTCTTGTGAATTATTTTCATCTTCAAGAGCAATTAATCCAATTTCCTCTTCTGTTGATTCCTCATTTGATACTCCATCTCCAGCATAGTAGCATTCCTTTGTATACTTAGGCTTGTAGTTATTCTTGTACTTTTTAACTCTTGTAG
The DNA here is from genome assembly GCA_027943335.1 of Chamaecyparis obtusa. Classification (NCBI taxonomy): domain Eukaryota; kingdom Viridiplantae; phylum Streptophyta; class Pinopsida; order Cupressales; family Cupressaceae; genus Chamaecyparis; species Chamaecyparis obtusa. The sequence continues at coordinate 223,420 of BSBK01010642.1, read as the reverse complement.
GACACTTAGATGCAAAGTGACCAATCTTATTACATGAAAAGCATTTAAATGGAAATTGACCTTCATATTTCCCTTTTCCTTTCTTTTCTCTTTTAGCAATTATAGCAATGAAATCATCTAGTGTTCTCCCTTCATCATCATCATCAAAATTACCAGAAGTGTTTGAAAATTTCTTACCATGGACCGAAGCTTTGAAGGTTGTCTCACTTTTAGGCTCTGTCTTTAAACTTGATATCTCAAACACAGCAATCTTGCTAATTAAAGTTTCTCTTTTGAAGTTTTCTAAAAATTTCATAGTCTTATCAAGGATGTTTATCTTGCTTTCATACTCTGGTGTCAATGTAGTCATCAGTTTATCCATGATGTCTTCTTCTGAGATTTCTCCACCATTATTTATGATTCCAGCAACTTCTTCATTAATCCTTTGATTGTAGGCTCGTATGTTCTCTTCATGTAGCATCTCCAATGTATTGTACTTTTTCTTCCATGTCTTTCTGCGCGCATTCTTTTCTTGTTTATCTCCTTCAAACATGTCTTCTAGGTGCTTCCATATCATGTAGGTTGTGTCTACTTTCTTTATCTCTGAAAACTCACTATCAGATAGGGCGCTGATAAGGGCTTCTTTTGCTATTGCATTCTGATGGAACAAATCCTTGTGCTTGCTAGTAGCATCATCCTTTGCAAGATCTTCTAGAGAGGGGATTTGAACCTCTTTGATAGCCACTTCAAAATCAATGCATTGTAAATGTGTCATCATCTTGTTCTTCCAATCAAGATAATTCTCTCCATCAAAATTAGGACTGTCTTTTCTAAAGAATGTCATCTGATCAACCTCTCAAGCTGTTAAAATTTCTCTCTAAGGCACTTGGCTCTGATGCCAATTGTTAGGAATAGTCCCAAGAGATAACTAAGAGGGGGGGGTGAATCAGTTATCTACAAGTTTCAATTCTTTATCCAATTAAGTATACTTAAACATAAAGCATAAACACAATGAAAGAACACTTGAGCACAACACCAATATTTTGGTTATGGGGAAACCCAAATAGGTAAAAACCCCAATGGGAATTGACACCCACTAATAATTTTCACTAGTGTATTATGATCTTTGTTAGAAGATCCTTAACCCTGTTAGGAGTTGTCTTTACAATGCATTTAGTACAGTGACCTGGTCAAGGGTCGAACCCTATTAGGAGTCTTTTATAATTAACCCCGTTAGGGGTGAGGACGCACTGTTCGAGAGCACACTGCTCAAATGGGTGAAGGCTACAACCTTCTTAATAACAAATACACACTATATCTAGATCTTGGTGAGCTGCACTTTGACCTACTGTCTAGATCAGTTCCAATGTATAGCATAAACTCTTCACTTAGTCACATAGACCTTCTGTTGATGGCTCAACACTTAGCACACTCTGCTCTTCTCTTCACAATCGACTCTGAACCATACATTAGCAATCACAAATGACTTCCTATAAATATCTTTCCTCTAAATGATATAATCAAGTCAGCCTGTTAGAACCATCTTGAAATCATATTAGAGAAACCATAACACACTCCAATAATAATTCTTTCGGCTCTACTAAGCACACAATACAATCTAGGACCTGTCCAATATTAATAAATGTAGACGCATGCTACACACTGTCAGCTCTACCAAAGTAACTAAAACTTTCTCCTCAAGATGAATTACATCATGCACTCTTAATCGAACATTCTTAACTCTTATCCAATCCGTAATCCAAGGGCGCATACCAAAATGATAAGTGCAACTCCTGAACCAATACAATCTCTATCGGCTCTTCTGAATAAACACAGAAAACTGCTACTGGTGAATAGTGACTACATAACTTCACTTCTAGTAATCATCAGACTCTGCGTCCATGATTGTAACATCATCAACATGTCTTCATCATATATTCAAAGACACAAGGCTCCATGATGACTGTACGGATAATCACTTACAGAACACTGCCTATAACTCTGTCAGGAACATTGTTGATACAAGCTGCTACATAATTGTCTGTTCTAACAATTAACCTTTGTGTCCATGATATCATGTTGATAACATGTCCATGCTTCATATATTCAAATCTTACTGCATAAGTCTTCCACGCATGCTACTTACCATATGTTGTCATCAATGACAAACATGCAGTCAGCACTGGCTTGCTAGAAAATCTCCAACATTATTATTATGTCACTTTATTGATGATGCAACTAGGAAAACTTGGTTTTATTTTATTCCCAAGAAATTTGATATATTTTCAAAGTCTTTAAGAAATAGAAAGCTTTGGTTGAGAATGAGACATGAAACAAGTTGAAGTGTCTCAAATCAGATGATGGAGGTGAGTGTTACGATCTAGATAATTTTATGGTTATTGTTAATTCATACCATGGGATTCATAGAAAAAAGACAGTTCCAAGAACACCACAAGAAAATGGTGTGTCTAAAAGGATGGATAGAACTATCATAGATCATGAAAGAAGTATGAGATTCTATGTAGGATTGCCTTTGCAATTTTGGGCAGATGTTGTAGATATTGATAAACTTACTTGATAATAGAGGGCCTTCAATTTCCTTGGATGTTTGTATTCCAGAGGAGACATGAATAGAAAAAAAGGTAAACTACTCATATCTGGAGAAAAAAATTGTGAAGCATTTGTCCATATTGATATAGGAAATTGATCAAAGATTGAGGTAAAATCCAAGAAGTGTACTTTTATTTCATATGGAATTAATGATTGCGGTTATCATTTATGATATTTATGAAAATCACAATATCATTCAGAGTAGAGATGTCATATTCAATGAGAAGCTCATGTATAAAGAACAATTGCGGGGAAAGAAATTGGAAAAATAAAATAGACAACATTGTGCTTGATTAGATCCTAGAAAATATACTACAACTAGTGCCTAAAAATATTGAGCACCTAGCATCATAATAGGTTCCTCAAACTCCAACAAGAATATTTAATAGGATAAGTAGACCTCCTGAATGACACTCTTTCATTATATTATGTATTATTTTCTATTTTGGGTGAACAAGAAATGCAGAAGAAATACAGGTTGAAACCAAAAAGAAGTGGGAGCAAAGGATGCAAGAGGAGATGGATTCTTTGATACAAAATCACACCTAGGAGTTAATTGAGTTTCCCAAAGGTAAAAGAGGATTTCCTAACAAATGGGTTTCTAGTTTAAAGGAAGAACATGGAGGCAATAAAATATACAAGGGTAGACTTGTGGTCAAAGGTTTTGCACATAAAAAAGGTATTATTTTTTATGAAATATTTTCTCTAATTGTTAAAATGACTTCAATTCAAACTATTCTAAGTCTTATGGCTACAAAAGATTTGAATCTAGAAAAAATAGATGTTAAGACAACTTTTTTTCGTGGAGATTTGGAGGAAGAGATTTATATGCAAAAATCACAAGGATATGAAGTCAAAGTTAAGGATAATTTAGTGTGAGGGTTGAAGAAGAGCTTGTATGGGTTGAAACAATCACCCCAACAATGGTATTTAAAATTTGATAGGTTTATGGCTAAACAAGTTTATAATAGATGTCGTTCTAATCATTGTATTTTTTTTAAGAAACTGGACAATGGTAGTTGTATTATCCTATTATTATATGTTGATGGCATGTTTTTTATTGGGTCTAATATGCAACATATACATGACCTTAAATAGACATTAGTACATTCATTTTCTATGAAGGAATTGGGTGTATAAAACCAAATCTTTGATATGAGGATAACTAGAGACGGGAAAAATCACACATTAATATTGTATCAGAGTGATTACATAGAGAAGGTGTTGAACATATTTTACATGCAAGATGAAAAACTAGTCTGTGCACCTTTGCCTAGTCATTTTAAATTATCCAAGGAGATGAGCCCCAAAATAAAAACAGGAGATGGAGCTCATGTCTAAGTTTCCATACTCTTCAAAAGTTGGTATATTGATGTACTCCATGGTGTGTACAAGGCTAGATATTGCACATAGTGGGAGTAATGAGAAGGTATATGACCAATCGTAGAAAATAGAATTGGAATGTAGTAAAGTGGATTCTTAGGTATTTGAGAGGTACAACAACTCAGTGCTTATATTTTGGAGGATTTCATTCCACTTTACAAGGCTATGTTGATTTAGATTTAGTAAGAGATATTGATAGCCAGAGGAACACTACATGGTATATTTTTATTGTAGGTGGCACAACAGCTAGCTATATTTCCAGATTGAAAAAGGTTGTAGCTCTTTAAAAAAAAGAGAAAATGTATTGTTTCTACAGAGGCTAATAAGGAGTTGATTCGATTACAAAGGCTCCTAAAGGAATTGGGTAAGACATGAGAAAATAGAAAGTTGTGCAATGATAGTTTGCGTACAATTCATCTTTCCAAGAACTTATCTCTTCACTCTAAGACCAAACACATACAACTTTAATATTGTTTCATATGCTCAGTTTTGGAGGACGGACAATTGAAGATGGAGAAGTTACACACTAGCTAGAATCCTACAGATATGTTGACCAAGGTAGTAACTTGAGACAAATTGATTTCTTACTTAGTTACTATTAGTCTTATAGCTTGATCATTGTAGGAAATAAGAACCAGTCTAGTCTAGGTGTGTCAATCCAATGGAAGCTGCAAGGGCACTAATGTTGTTACAAGATGAGTCTCTAAGTGGGAGATTGTTTGGTGTAGAGCATGATCAATCTTCAAGTGGTATATTTTTGGTATGTGGTGACTGATCATCCAAGTAATGTACACTCATTGAGTGGAGGAGGGCCAATGTAATGTTGGCATGAAGCACCATTGTAGAAAAATTTTCTCATATGAGTATGAGAATATAAGTATGATAATATGAGTACAAGGAAACAATTATGAGAATATTCTTTTAGGGTTAGAATTTTTTTATTTGTTGACATTGTAAATTTCGTAAAAAGGGCTTGATAAATAAGTGGTTGTGTCATGATAAATGATCAGATTATATAATTTTCTCTTCGTTGGATAATAAAATATGTGGATGGTTATTTCTCTGGCGGATGTAGCCCATATTGGGTGAACCACGTTAAATCTTTTTGTTACTTTATTTTTTTCTTCTCTTATTTCTGCATTATCTTAATATTTTTTTTCTCATATATTCCTAAACCCTAACAGCTTCTTGTTGTCTCTTATTTGGATTACTTTTAGAAATAGCCTCCCTATATCCTATCCTTCCTTATGAAGAGTATTGCAACCCTTGGGAGGTTTCTACATTTATTCAAACCCCTATAGGTACTTCCCACAACTAAGATTAAAATATAAAATTTTATATCTTGGTGATTTCATATGTTTTGTTCTCTTTGTCAAAAATGAAGGGTCTATGGTACATCATGTCTTCCATATAAAGGTTAAAGTCTTTGACCAAGATGATTCAAAGTATTATGAATATTGTCTAATAAATTCCTAATAGTGTTATAAAAGCTTTGTATTGGTGAATCACTTCCCTTAGCTTAGCTTTCTTGTAAAAGATTATTTTCCCTTTCCCCAATAGTATGAAGAGTTAACTTCTACAATCTCAAAGGTTGTTTCATAGGACACACTATTTCCTACTCCTGTGTAACTTCCCAACTGCCCTTATTTAGGTGTAAGCTTCTTTAGGATCAACAAAAGGCACACCTATAATTAAGGGCCCATATATAAATTTAATTAAGAGAGGAATCATATTTATTTATTTATTAAATGCATAATGAAGTCTTATACATGTGAGAATAAAAAACACACTAGAAATAGGTGCTAAGTATTTATGGAATTAGATACCTTAGCCAAGGTATACACTTATGATACTACATTATTCATAAAGTACATAGATAATCATCATATAGTTCATGATTCCAACAAAAGATAAATAATCTAAATGATAGATTGATTCAAGATACATGGTCTCAAGAGGTGTGATGAGCATTGTGCATGTACTAATATAATTTGATTTCCACAAATACTGTGGAAGAAAACATAAACAAATATGTCCAATAACCCTCCTATAGTCAATTTGGAATTTTGGGGTAAATGATGGTGCTCTACAACCAAGAAAATGTGTGCATCTACTTATCACATGTTTGCATGTTCTAGATAACCGGGTCTTCTAGATAAGATATTTCCTCCTATCTAGTGCTACCTTCATATCATGCATGTGCATCCTATTCTCGTAATATTCTCCATGCATCCATCTCAACATAATTCCTAATCATGGAAATAATCTAACAACCCCTACTTTTCTTTTTTTGAGTCGACGATACCTCCCCCTATAATATGCAATGTGGTAGGCAATGATGTTGAGTAGTGGATGCCCCCCTCAAACTATATTTAATTTTATCTTAAAGATTAATATTAATGGCCTTCCAACTAAAATAATATGTTAGAAGAATATGTAACTCTCTCTACATATATAAAAGCATTTTAAGTTTTATTCGTGATTTAAAATTCATTGAATATTGCAAGGTATATAGAATTGTGTTTATTGATTAATTTCCATGATTTAATCATATTAATAATGAAATAATTAAAGCTACTTTAAAGCTTTAGTTCAAGAAAAGAAAATAAATTATCATCAATTATCTTCTAATGGTAATTTATTAACTCAAAAGATGGAAATCAATATTTAGGGTTATGACGTATACTTTATAAAATAAAGCCAAATGTTTAACTTGTCTTGTAAGAAACTTTATAAAATTTGTTGACAATAGTGAACAAAGTGTGATCATCAAGGAGGATGATACTTTACAAATGAAGTGGAGAAAGCATATTGCATCTAATGGATAACTTGTGCATGATATGAAAATAATAGTTGCATCCAACAAATAAGATGAAGCCCTATTATAGAGTGTGTATATTCAAGTGTAAGATTATAAATAAGATTGACAAAAGTGCTACTTTGTTGTATCATCTCCAAAATCTAAACTTAAATCATATAAGGTTAGTGTGTACTTAATAAAATAAAGTCAAATGATTGCTTGTCTTACATAGAATACTTTATAAAATTTGTTGGCAATAGTAAACAAACAAGGATGGTCAAGAAGGTTGTTCAAGAAGGTTGTTTCTTTAGAAAGTAAGATGGGAAAAGTATATTACGTCTAAAGGATAAATTGTACATATGAATATAATAGTTGTTTGTCCAATGAAAGAGGAAACGTACTATAGAGATGTTTACTTTCTTTATGTTTAGAATTGGAAAATCCAAAATAAAATAAAACCATGTGATTACCTAGTCTTGTAGAACACTTTATAAATTTGTTGGTATTAGTGAACAAATAGGGATAGTCAAGGAGATTATTACTTTATAGAATAAAGTGGGAAAAGTGTATTATTCTAATGGATAAATTATCCATATGAAAACAAAAGTTTTTTGTCCAATGAATAAGAGGAAACCTACTATAGATTAAGTTTTTTGCCTAATACATTTTAAGCCTATAAATTAAATAATTACTTGATTGTGTTTTGTATAATGTATATTAACTTCAAATGATGTAAGCATGTTTGAGAGATGATGTGCAAGAAGGTGACACTTTTTATGTTATTATTTATAATTTTATATTTCAAAGAATCTAAATATAACTATTAGTACTTTTAGTTTTTTATAGGATTGTTAAATGGGTTTTCAACGAGGTGAAAAAAATGAAGATAAATCATAGGGCCTTCACCAACAAATTCTGGTGGCTATTGGTGATGGTAAGGATATCTCCATCCCTGAAGATCTCAGAGATCTCACCAAGGATGTTAATGATGTTGAAGCCATGATCGAAGCCTACACTTCAAGGTTTAAGAAGGTGGATGATAGGTTTTTTGTTGTTGAAAAAAGAGTTACTGGTTTGGAGGATACTCTTAAGAAGATCAGTGAGTAGATTTTTAAGATCCTCAAGGCTTCTTTGGAACACCTTAGGATCCTCATTGCCAAGATGGAGAACACCAACAAGGAGAAAGTCATCGTACAGGTTGTTGATGACAAGGACACTAGTCCTATTGATGTTTCTCATGGGTATGGTAAGAGAACCCATGCCAACACAAAGAAGATGGTGCAAAATGCTAACAAGGATATTAAGGACTTGAAGAAAGTTGTTGATACTATAAGCCATCTTGAGATGGAAGCGACAGAGCTTCTAAAGAATTTCACTTAACTCTGTCTCTACCTAAAGGCTCTATTGTCCTTTAATATTCCTGCCTTTTGGCCATGTTTTGGTTGTTGTCATTTTATTGTCTTTTGTTCCTAGTTGCCAACTGTTTTGTCCTTGATGTTTGGTCCTTCTTTGTTATGCTTTGATGATCTTTCTTTCTCCTTAATGTTGTAAAGGATTTCAAGTCCCCTTCAGAACCTATTTTCAATTATCAAAAACTTTTAGTGCTTTTGGGCATTGTACTCACCACTATATTTATTACATTTTTCTCACTTTAACTTGTATCTACTCACCACTAGATTTAGTACATTTTTCCCACCCTTAAGGTGGAGGTTGTTTTTATGTTATTTATAGCCTTATATTTCAAAGAATTCAATCATTCCTTATATGAGGTTTCTTCTTACATATTATACAAGTGACTCTTCTTTTCATATGGGCACTTCACTTATTAGGTAATATCCTCCTTAAATACTCGTGTTTCTTCACTTTTCATATGGATGATGTTATCTGACTAATTTCTTTAACTTGTATCTACTCACTGCTACATTTAGTACATTATTCTCTCTTAAGGTATAGGTTATTTTTGTATTATGTATAGCCTTATATTTCAAAGAATTCAATCATTCCTTATATGAGGTTTCTTCTTATGTATTATACACATTACTCTTCTTTTCATATGGACACTTCACCTATTAGGTAATAGCCTCCTAAAAAGCCCTTGTTTCTTCAACTTCTATAAGGTATTTTACAAGATAAAGTAATCACTTATAGGTGAAGTGTCCATATGAAGAGTAATGTGTATAATATGTAAGAAGAAACCTCATATATGGAATGATTGAATTCTTTGAAATATAAGGCTATAAGTAACATAAAAACAACCTCCACCTTAAAGGGTGAGAAAAATGTAGTAAATCTAGTGGTGAGTAGATACAAGTTAAAGTGAGAAAAATGCAATAAATAAAGGGGTGAGTACAATGCCCAAAAGTACTAAAAGTCATATTTATATTTTCAAATTATAAATAATATGATAACAAGTGTCACCTTCTTACACATCATCTCTCCAACATGCTTGAATCATTCAAAATTAATATACATTATACAAAATAAAATAAAATAATTATTTAATTTATAGACTTAAAAAATATTTAACAATGAAATGTTGTTATTTAATTAAAATAAAAAAACTTGTGAAATTTGACCATAATTCTTAAATAATTAAAATTCCAAAACAAATTGAATATTTTCAATTTCAATTAATTGAAAATTAGTCAGATCACGTCATCCATACGAAAAGTGCACCTGCAAATATGAATGGGAAATACTTTTTTCTAGAAGGGAAGCCGATAAAACTGTTTGACAAAATTGCCAAGAAATGAGGATAATCAATTGGATTGGTAGCCGTTTTACCCATCTGGCACCAGGAGAAAAGGAAATTCATCCAATCCTATGTGTCTCTGTTCATGTGTTGGTACTGATTTGATGCATTCGAGACAGAGGTGCCAATCAAATGCCCGGAGAAGGAGAAGGAGGGGTCCACTGCAAATCATATTTATATGGAAAAGACTGACGTTTCGTAAAAGGTTGGGGAATCCATGTGATGATTTGTCTTTTCCCTTCTTTTTTTCAATATAATGGCGTTTGGCACTTTTTCATTCAACCAAGACAGCTTCTCCATGGACGGCAATGTCGTCCACTCCAGCTCAATTTCGCTGTGTGAATTGAAACAGAACAAACCCAAATTGAACACAAGTCCAAAAATATGGTTTTTAATGCAGTTTAATAATACCTTATTCTATTCAGAAGCAAACCCAAATTAGGTGTTCGCATGCTGATAAGTATTCCATCTGACACCGCAAACGGAGAACCGCCTAATTTTACCAGTACATTGGCTCTACGGAAAAAACCCAACTGGTCAGTACCACGGAGGAAAAGGGATAGCTATTTTAATCATATAATGCCCGTTGAAATGAGCAGTGTTACTGGAAGTTTTTGAATAGACTAAATTTATCGTCAAACGAACTTTCTGAACGTAAAGCGTGCGTAAGAACGTTCCGTTCAAAGGTCAAAATGAGAATGCATGCTATATGTTTAAAAAATGCTTTCGGATGCATATCGTGTATTGACTGCCCTGCCAGGGCGTGCCAATAAAGACTGAATTTTAAAAACGTTCGCGTGTAAAACGTTTTATAGGCGGCATAATTCTTCTGGCAAGATTACTTGGGTGGGATAATTCACCCATCATTTTAACCCGTTTGCCTGGTAAGAAAACCGCTTTCGTGCCAATTGTTTGATAAAATGTCTATAAGAAACAAACGAGTTTGGCCAGATTCCGGCTAGATGACGAATGGGAATTCCCTTTTTCAGGGACCGCAAACCCATAATTTCGAGCAATCAAAACGGACTTTGAAAATCTAAACACCTATTAGTAAAACGGCGTTGAGCCAACATGGATACCAACTACTGCCAACTATTCGATAAAATGTGAGATTCCATCGTTATTTCCAGCTACACTACTGCTAAAAAATGATTTTTTAGCAGTGAAACTGCGGGCCTTCAGATGGTCTCGTAATGGATGATGTTCTATTTGTCAATTAGAAATTGGGTTTGACTATGAAATTAACATGGAAGTTTCTAGAGCACATAGAAGTAGGCGACTAACCGAAATAACAGTATTGTAATTGAATAGTTATTCATCAGAAAAATTAAGGTCAATGCCCTTGATTTGGTATATGCATACGTTTCAGAGTATTTGAATTCTCCCTACCCAATTTTAAAAAACTGCGTAATTGATGACGCCTCCTTCAATCTCTTTGAACTTATATATATGTCCTGATGGTATTGCACAAATCATCTGGTATTCCATTTATTGTTAGTTACTTATCTATAATTTGGTTCGAGCTCAAATGGATATGAATAGTTCCCTTTTTTTCAGGCTTTTCCCGATATCATGGCACTCTGTCATAGCCGGTCTGGTAACACTGTTGATAGCATGGCAGCAGTTTGCATACTCCATGAAGAAAAACTCTATCCCTGGCCCTTCGGTGGTGATTCCTTTTATTGGAGGTGCCATAGAAATGGTGCGGAATCCCACCAAGTTCTGGGATGATCAGGCCAAGGCTGCGGGAAATTTTGGATTGGCAGGCAACCTTCTGTTTGGCAAATTCATTGTCTTTATTAGGGATTCTGAGCTCTCCCAAAAGATTTTTGCCAATGTAAAACCTGATGTTTTTCATCTGATCGGACATCCATTTGGAAAAAAGCTATTTGGAGAGCATAATCTTATATATATGTTTGGAGAAGAGCACAGAAATCTGAGACGTAGGTTCGCTCCAAATTTCACACTCAAGGCTCTGGGAATTTATGTTGGAATACAGGAGAAAGTCATTAGGCAGCATATAAGGAAGTGGATTACGATGTCTTCAGAAGATAAGCCCATTGTTCTGAGGAGTCTGTACAGAGACATGAATCTGGAAACTTCACAAAATGTTTTTGTGGGTTCTTATTTGACTGATGAGGTGAGGGAACAGTTCAATAGGGATTATAATCTATTCAATACTGGTCTCATGGCACTACCCATTGATTTTCCAGGGTTTGCATTCTATAAAGCCAAGCATGCTGTATCTAGGCTCGCAAAAACTCTTGGAGAGTGTGCTCATCAAAGCAAGGGGATTATGGAGTTAGGTGTGGAGCCTACTTGTTTGGTAGATTTCTTTATGGCAGAAACTTTAAAGGAAATTAAAGACGCGGAACAAAGAGGTGCCCCTAAACCCTTACATACTGATGACATTGAAATGGGAGGATTTCTTTTCGATTTTCTGTTTGCTGCACAAGATGCTTCTACATCTTCGCTGGTATGGGCTACAACATTATTGGAATCCAACCCAGAAATTCTAGAAAAAGTGAGAGAAGAGCAAAGAAGGATAAGACCTGATTTTGATGCACCCATTTCTTCGAAGCAGATACGAGAGATGAAATACACAGAAATGGTGGTGAAAGAAGTCATCAGATTCCGTCCACCTGCAACACTTGTGCCTCACACTGCTGCTGTTGATTTTCCCATAACAGAGAATTATACGATTCCGAAAGGGTCAATTATTTTTCCTTCTTTATTTGAGTCATCATTTCAGGGCTTTACAGATGCTCATAAATTTGATCCAGAGAGATTCTCTTCATCCCGTCAAGAGGATCAGCTTTATAAACGAAATTGGCTTCCATTTGGAGCAGGAGCTCATCAATGTGTTGGTCAGCGATATGCTCTTAATCATCTCGTACTTTTTGTAGCACTCTTTTCTACATTAGTTGACTGCACCAGATGCAGGACTCCTGATTGTGATGAAATTGCATATGTACCCACCATTGCTCCAAAGGATGATGGTCTTGTCTACCTTTCAAGCAGGAGAGAAACTGGTCCAACTTCAAGGTATGTTTTTATTATTCACCTTCTGTGCTTGAACTTTTGCATGACGCCTAGTCAAATCATTGCCTTCTCCTGGTGCTTCCCCCTTGATAATAATATACTTAATTTTCGAAGGTTTAAAATTATATTGCATTTTAGACCATTTTTAGAGAAATTTACGATCAGGAATGTTTGTGTATAGAGCATGGATCAATTGATAGAGAAATAGATTGTGTTACCGAGCAGAATAGAATGGTTGGCATGATGCATTTAGATTCTCACCCAAATCTCTTGATAAAGCCTAAATCATTTTCATACAGGGATAGATAAATAGTGAGTTTTCAATAATTGATCGATGAATTTGGAAATGTTGTAGTCAGTTTCCCTTCTCTAAATGATGCTGATATACTGTTTTTTGGCAGAGAAAATAAAGATTGATCTCTAAGTGGTGCAGTCCTCAAAGAAGGAACGACACTGGCAGTTTGGATTGCACCTAGATTCTTTAAGAGGATGTTCTCTGGTGAGAAACATTTTGTATGCATAAAACAGGAGACTGAATGGTAGCTTGTGTCATCGAGTGGAGGAAAAACATTGTATTTGTTGATCAATTAAAAATATTGCAGCATTTTTATTCTTTTCGTGAGACTTCCCTGGTCAAAAACCATTTCCATGGAGAAAATAGTTGATTTATATGCTTGCTGACATAGGCAAAGATGTGATTTATTTAGCTGGCATAGTGAAATTGGGAGACAATTGAGCTCTTTTGTTCATTGATTGAAAAAAACGTGCAGTAGAAATTCCTCTCTGATCAGATGATGTCCCCATACAGAAAGAAATGAACAAGATAGATTGATGGTGCCATGAGGTCACAAAGTGGGAGGAAAAATGTTTGTAGGTTGGAACAATACTGCACTTGTATGTGTTACATATTTACTGGTTGCAAGATGATAAATAGGACAGATGCTGTCAGGTGGAGGAAAAATCAGAGTCTTCATATGGTTCAAACTTCGAAGTACACCACAATAGAGAAGGCATTCCTTAATAGACTTCTCGTCGTCACCAAAACTGATGTATTTGTACGTGTAGATGATATTAAATTGCATTGTCTCCTGCTCACTTCATTGTTAATTGAATTGATAGTTCATTGTTCCATTGCTTTCACTTATTTAAATAGATTCTAGAAGATGCGATGTGGTTCATCCTTCAAGGTGATTTTTGTTTACATGCTTTCATTTGCATACATTTTAAAGCCTTGATCTTAAAATTCTGTTAACAAGTGTATTTCTCTGCAAATTTGCAGAATGGAGTAGCATATGTTATAGAGAGGTTACGGTATCATTAGGTTTTGATATTGAAGTCAAGCCTCATTTCTTTTGCTGCTGTTTTATATTCACTTTTTGAGAAGTTATTTTCTTTTGGAAAGCATTGCTTGCATTTGATTTGTTAAAATAATACCAACAATAATAACTTCAATAATATCTGTTCAGCAAATTAAGAAGCCGAATAAGAACGCATAATTTGAATGTTACACTTTAACAGGTCCTGCTGATTAATTCGATCCGAAGTACATTTAAAAGTATCATCATCAATATCACAGAAAAACTGCTTGATCAAATTCTCACAATTGATACAGAACTCGGTCCAGTCCATCCAGTTAACCATAATTTTGTAGAAACAAAACATAGAAATATGCAGTGCCAAACTAATGATAAAATTGTTTCCTTTCACTAGCCTAAAATTCTAAGAGTTCGGCAATATTTTAGAGAACACACATGACAAGGCAGCTCAAAATTGGAAAAATTTAAAAAGAACATACAATTCAAATTATTTGTTGCTGTTGTTTCCGAATTCGATTGTGTACTTTTTTTTCATCGGCATTTACAAACACACTCTGTAATCTATCATCAAATAATTAGAGAGCTGAACAAGTACAAAACAGAGTGCGATCCAAAATATTGATGCAAAAAAAACACACAATCGAATCCGAAAAAAGAAGCAACATAAAATTATATTAAAGAATCAAATATTTAATCATTAACATTAGTATAATTTTTTTCCTATCCTAATATATGGAAGTGAATGTTAATTTTATGAACACCTGAAGTTTGGTCGGTGCAAGGACGCATCCCTATCCTCCGCCAAGCTTAGGCCTCCCCATGTTAATGTGGAGATAAGTGTGTAAATGCTAAATACAAATGTTCTTCAATAGTGTTTCTACCAAAACGGAGGCACCCATGTATATAATTTGCTTTAGTGAGACCACTAGCAATATTAGAAGACAATCAAGTGTGCTCAAGTTTTGCTTTGTGATTGATTTGAGACTGCCATAAAGGAAGTGTCAGACCGTACTCAAGCAAAAAGCTTGGCAACATAAACGACATAGCTTGAGTTCAGAAGGAAAGAAAGAAAATAAATGCATTAATGCCCACAAATGACCAAATAGGTCAATGGGACTGGAGAAGTACGGCTAGATTAGAGTATACAAAAGGTGTAATTAGCCCGCCTCCAAAGAAGTAAAATGAAAGGGAAATTAGAAAATTGTTTACCTACATTTAAGAACGTGTAAAATTCTCTAACTAAAAGATTCAACCAGACATTGATCATTCACAATTAGAATCAGTATCAATCACACTACCAATTAAAAGAAATGTTTAAGACATAAGCGAAGAATGTCATTATAAGAATGTCTTGGCCTAAGGGGAGCCAGTGATTCTGTTTGTGGATTTGAATACTAATTTTTCTTCATAGCTTGTGAGGTGGAGTGGTGCTTCACACTGTTTCAGACCTGTGAAAAAATGAAGGGGTGCTTCCCTTAGGTTCTGAAAACGTGGGCCACGTTACTTCAGCCAGTTCAATCCTTGAAGGTAATCAAACTTACTTTTTTTTGCTGGATGGAACTTCTGTAGGATCAATTCATTGTAGAGAAATGTATTAAATTTTATGATGAATGTCAAAAGATGCTAAGAGCTGGATAAGGTTTGATTACTAATATAACAAAATTGGAAATGGTTGATTGTTCAGTACATGGGCTCTGTCCAGCAAATAAATGGTACAGTTTATTCACATTTTGACATTTGTAAGGTATATTTCAGATGTTGGCAGGAGCCAACTTGAGGACTGGTTGCTCTGCCATAATCTAATAAAGAGTCCTGAAGTAGAACCCAGTATCTTTTCAGTAAGTTGTTGTATGTGCCATTTATTGGGCATGTTTAGTTGCAGGCATGATTATAAATTGTCCTATAACTTCTTGCCTCACTTACATGTAATAAGGAAAGAGACAGAGTATGACAGTCAAGATATGACTGATGTACGAAGTAGTTGTGGTACATATGATATGTTTCTGACAATTGCCTAAATGGCTCAAATAACTCTTGTACGGGACAGTGTACATGCACTCCAAACTCTCGGGAATAAATCTACACCATACCCTGCTCGGCTATCTGAGCCATGTTGGGATTGGACCACTCCACAGCTCTCCAATTGGCTTATTTCTTTTAAGATTAGTTGTTTGACATTTTCAAGCATCACTGTTGGACATGTGGACCTTCTCTCATGGGTCAAATGATCATAAAGTGTTTCGAGTGAGGGAGACTCGGAGACTTACAAGGCAAATTCAAATGATACGTCACAAAGCAAATACAAATGATGTGCAATCATTGTGGATAATATGATAGGTATTTAAAGAGTTGCTTTATGTTCTTGGTAGTGGGGTAATCGAATAAAAAAATTGAGTAGAAATTATTTAAGTTTGAATTTTATAAAATAAAAAGTGCTGGAGTAATATTATTTAGATGTTATATTGTGTTATGATTTACATCTTAGTCTTTTTTAGGAGCTCTTTTAGATACTAAATTGAACAATAATGTAAAGCTTTGATTTTTTTTTTGAAGAGATCAAATTGGTAGTTTCTTTGGATTCACAAGTTTTCAAGTGGAAGGAAAGTTTCTTATGGTAATAAGTTATTTGAGGAAGAATTCATTATTCATAAATGAATATCGAAGATCTTATATAAAGTTTGAGCTTTATGCAACTAATTAGATAAGGTTGTGTTTTGTTGTTGCTATTGATAAGGTTGTTTTTTGCTTATACACTTGTTAATGTAGGGCTTCATCAATTTCCCTTCCCTACCAAGCATGGTGATGATTTGAATGAATGAGATTATAAATCCTTGTCATCCTTCCATATCTTGGTGTGAGAAAATATGTTCATAATATTAGTCAAGAATCAACATCATTTAAAAAAGCTTTAATATAGAAAAGAATTCCCCCACATTATTTTGCACCATAGTACACATTTTACCATTTACCCGCGTGCCTTCAAGCATATATCTCCTACACCATTAACTTACGTCTCAACATTTTTTAATATTGTTTTATTTGTGGGGTTTTCTTTGTGCATGTTCTAAATTTATCTAAATCATTCAAGTTGCTTAAGTTGTCATTAAAAGGAGTTACCTAACAGAAACTTTCCTTGCAACAAAATATTTGTTGATTGTTGCTTAGGAAAAATATTATATTTTAATTATTTGAACTTTATACTTTTGTGCAATAGTTGCTCAAAAAAGAAATTTCCCATTCAGAAGTTTTCATGCCCCCTCCTTATCCCAAACCTAAATCTAACTTGTTGTTAGCTCAATTGGTCCCCGGTAAGCTAATTAGCCTTTCAAGGAGG
This sequence comes from Chamaecyparis obtusa, assembly GCA_027943335.1. Taxonomy (NCBI): domain Eukaryota; kingdom Viridiplantae; phylum Streptophyta; class Pinopsida; order Cupressales; family Cupressaceae; genus Chamaecyparis; species Chamaecyparis obtusa. The sequence goes on along the minus strand of BSBK01010642.1, from coordinate 206,204 downwards.
TGCATTTGTGCACCACATTTACTTAGCTAGGACCTATTTTGAATTATTGCATTTGGACACCCATTTGTGTTAGCCAACTCACTTATTTTGAATTTTTTAGAGTTCCATACTTATATCAACTTGTTAGTAGATCATTAGGATTTATCAACTTTTCATATTCTTGTTTTTGAGATTCCTATTTGGGAATTCAATTTGAGTTGTGGGTATGTGCAGGATCATGGTGGATCAAACTAGGCCCTTAAGTGACGATTTTAAATTAACAAAGTTAGGCAACTTTGCATGAAAAATTGAATAGGTTATCAACATTATTTCAAAAATATGTAAGAACAAAATTTGTAGAAAATTGAATGCAATTTGTAAGATAGTAGTTGTCTTCTAAAAAAATTTAGATCTATTAAATAGTGAAAATTTAAAATTTCAATATAGTAGTACTTTTTTGCAGGAAAAAGAAGCAGGTGTATGTCTAACCACCCTAAGAAAAATCAAAACATAATATTTTTTATTAGTGTTTAGATATAAGTATAGGAGACTTGTCCAGATGTGACACATTTTTTGTGACTTTTTTCTAAGTAAATAATTATTTATGATTTTTTTTATTGCAACCTTTTAAAAATATAAAAACATGCAAGCCTGACTACCATAACTTACTCAAAAAATTATGAAATTTATTTTTTTCTTTTTTTAATCCTATAGCATGCAAATCATAGAATTTGACACATCTTTTGAATTAAAAAATGTGAAACTATTTGAAAGTTATAGATGTTTTTGACACAGCCAAGACCAGAGAAATCTCAAAAGAGATGTCCAATCTTGCAGCAAGAGAACAACACAGCGGAAAACACAAAGCAACAACAAGATATAACAAGATTCAACTCTTTATTATTATCAAAATCCAATTACATGTAACATGTCGAGTTGTAAGGCCTTCTCAGTTATGGCCAAAACATCAACAAATACAACAAGATCTCACAAGTTCCAACTACTTCCTAGCTAGTTACCTTCTGCTACTACTCACTACCTTCAATTGCCCCTTTCTATCCTACCCATACCCTCCTTTTATACAACATAGCCACAAGTCGGCTTTACAAATAGAAATCAATAAAATAATAGTCAGATCCAAGAAACTCATGACAAAATATTTTATCCTCCATTTCAGCTTGCAACAGTCATTAAATTCGTATAGGAGAAAGAACTGACCTAGATTTAGGTCCTCACACATCCTAACTGTTGATCCATATCACGAGGAATGTGACCCAAATTAAATGCACATGTTGACTAGCAAAAACAATCCAAATAAACCTGTCAGTGAACTAGACCACCGAGCTTGTTAGAACATCAACTGAGCAACAAAGAACAGGAACCGATGCCACTTGGTGATAGGACACCAAAACTGAGACTAAGCTCATTGGTGAACCAAAATAGGAACATTCCACCGAGAACCCCAAAGCAATTAACAAGCGCAACTCATCCACCAAGCTCATTCACTGAGTAACTCCACACTCGGTCACTGAGTCCGTTGGTGAAGCAATACATCTTCCAACCAAGAACTACCACCAAATGATCGAGAATCTCAAGTCTCCAACCGAGTTCACCACTTCAAATAATGAAAACCTAAAACCAAACTCTAACACATTTTTGATTGATACAGGATTGCCAACTACCCAAGATGCTCCTGCATCAGACACCCCAAGTACGAAAAGATGTTCTCAGCAGCTCGAAGAACATCTTTTGGGATTCAACACATAGATCCCAAACTGGTTGATATATATGTCCTCTGAGTCCTCAAGTGGTAGGGTATGTGCAGGATCATGGTATGCCAAAAAGTGGCGATGTGAAAAAAACCTATTTTCACTCGTCCAAAAGCGCACAAATAGATTTGTTGACTTTTTAGTAGGCCTGGGTGTCAGTACACCTGGCCAAGCCAAAAGCCAAAGCTAAAGGCTTAATTAGATGTCTGATATTATCGAATATCCGATAAGTACACTTGGCCAAGCCAAAAGCCAAACCTGAAGGCTTAATCAGATATCTGATATTATTGGATATCTGATAAATTATCGGATATCCAAAAAATTATCGGATATCCAATAATATCAGATATCTGATTAAGCCTTCAGCTTTGGCTTTTGGCTTGGCCAGGTGAACTGACACCCAGGCCTACTAAAAATTCAATAAATCTCTCTCTCTCTCTCTCTCTTATGACCCCTTTTGACACATTGGAACCCTCAAGTGTTTCCTAAGGGGTCCTACGACCCCTTTGGACACACTTGAGGGTTCAAATGTGTCAAAAGGGGTCATGGGGACTTCCTAGGGGTCCTAGTATGCCTTATCACACATTAGGACCGCTAGGAAGTCCCCATGACCCCTTTTGACACATTGGAATACTCAAGTATGTCCTAAGGGGTCCTACGACCCCTTAGGACATACTTGAACATTCCAATGTGTCAAAAGGGGTCATGGGGACTTCCTAGGGTTCCTAGTATGCCTTATCACGCATTAGGACCCCTAGGAAGTCCCCATGACCCCTATGGACACAATCGAGTGCTCAAGTGTGTCCTAAGGGGTCCTATGACCCCTTCAAATACACTTGAGCAATCAAATGTTTCAAAAGGGATCATGGGGACTTCCTAGGGGTCCTAGTATGCCTTATCACGCATTAGGACCCCAAGGAAGTCCCCATGACCCCTATCGACACATTGGAATTCTCAAGTGTGTCCTAAGGGGTCCTAAGGGGTCCTACAACCCCTTGGGACACACTTAAGCATTCAAATGTGTCAAAAGGGGTCATGGGGACTTCCTAGGGGTCCTAGTACACCTTATCACGTGTTAGGACCCCTAGGAAGTCCCCATGACCCCTTTCAACACATTGGATGACCCCTTCGGACACACTTGAGGGTTCCAATGTGTTGAAAGGAGTCATGGGGACTTCCTAGGGGTCCTAGTACACCTTATCATGCGTCAGGACCCCTAGGAAGTCCCCATGACCCCTTTCGACACATTGGAATGCTCAACTATGTCTTAAGGGGTCCTACAACCCCTTTGGACACACTTGAGTGTTCAAATGTTTCAAAAGGGGTCATGGGGACTTCCTAGGGGTCCTAGTACGCCTTATCACGTGTTAGGACCCCTAGGAAGTCCCCATGACCCCTATGGACACATTGGAATGCTCAAGTGTGTCCTAAGGGGTCCTACGACCCCTTCAGACACACTTGAGCATTCAAATGTTTCAAAAGGGGTCATGGGGACTTCCTAAGGGTCCTAGTACGTCTTATCATGTGTTAGGACCCCTAGGAAGTTTCCATGACCCCTATCGACACATTAGAATGCTCAAGTGTGTCCTAAGCGGTCCTACGACCCCTGTAGACACAATTGAGCATTCAAATGTGTCAAAAGGGGTCATGGGGACTTCCTAGGGGTCCTAGTATGCCTTATCACGCATTAGGACCCCTAGGAAGTCCCCATGACCCCTATGGACACATTGGAATGCTCACATGTGTCCTAAGGGGTCTTGTGACCCCTTCAAACATACTTGATCATTCAAATGTGTCAAAAAAGGTCATGGGGACTTCCTAGGGGTCCTAGTATGCCTTATCACATGTTAGGACCCCTAGGAAGTCCTCATGACCCCTATGGACACATTGGAATTCTCAAGTGTGTCCTAAGGGGTCCTACGACCCCTTCAGACACACTTGAGCATTCAAATGTTTCAAAAGGGGTCATGGGGACTTCCTAGGGGTCCTAGTATGCCTTATCACGCGTTAGGACCCCTAGGAAGTCCCCATGACCCCTATGGACACATTGGAATGCTCAAGTGTGTCCTAAGGGGTCCTATGACCCCTTTAGACACACTTGAACATTCAAATGTTTCAAAAGGGGTCATGGGGACTTCTTAGGGGTCCTAGTATGCCTTATCATGCATTAGGACCCCTAGGAAGTCCCCATGACCCCTATCGACACATTGGAATGCTCAAGTGTGTCCTAAGGGGTCCTACGACCCCTTCAGACACACTTGAGCATTCAAATGTTTCAAAAGGGGTCATGGAGACTTCCTAGGGGTCCTAGTATGCCTTATCAAGCGTTAGGACCCTTAAGAAGTCCACATAACCCCTATTGACACATTGGAATGCTCAAGTGTGTCCTAAGGGGTCTGACGACCCCTTCGGACACACTTGAGCATTTAAATGTGTCAAAAGGGGTCATGGGGACTTCCTAGGGGTCCTAGTACACCTTATCACATGTTAAGACCCCTAGGAACCTTTTGACACATTTGAATGCTCAAGTGTGTCCAAAGGGGTCGTAGGACCCCTTCGGACACACTTGAGCATTCAAATGTGTCAAAAGGGGTCATGGGGACTTCCTAGGGGTCCTAGTACACCTTATCACATGTTAGGACCCCTAGGAAGTCCCCATGACCCCTTTCAACACATTGGAATGCTCAAGTGTTTCCTAAGGGGTCCTAAGGGGTCCTGCGACCCCTTCGAACACTCTTGAGCATTCAAATGTGTCAAAAGGGGTCATGGGGACTTCCTAGGGGTCCTAGTACACCTTATCATGCGTTAGGACCCCTAGGAAGTCCCCATTACCCCTTTTGACACATTTGAACCCTCAAGTGTGTCCTAAAAAGTCATAGGACACTTTCGGACACACTTGAGCATTCGAATGTTTCAAAAGGGTTCATGGGGACTTCCTAGGTGTCCTAGTATGCCTTATCACGCGTTAGGACCCCTAGGAAGTCCCCATGACCCCTATTGACACATTGGAATGCTCAAGCGTGTCCTAAGAGGTCCTACAACCCCTTCGAACACACTTGAGCATTCAATTGTGTAAAAAGGGGTCATGGGGACTTCCTAGGGGTCCTAGTACGCTTTATCACGTTTTAGGACCCCTACGAAGTCCCCATGACCCCTTTCGACACATTGGAATGCTCAAGTGTGTCCTAAGGGGTCCTACGACTCCTTCGGACACACTTGAGTGTTCAAATGTGTCAAAAGCGGTCATGGGGACTTCCTAGGGGTCCTAGTATGCCTTATCATGCATTAGGACCCCTAGGAAGTCCCCATAACCCTTTTGACACATTGGAATGCTCAAGTGTGTCCTAAGGGGTCCTTCGACACTCTCTCCCCATCCCCCTCTCTCTCTCCTACTCTCTCCCCATCCCCTTCTCTCTCTCTCTCTCTCTCTCTCTCTCTCTCTCTCTCTCTCTCTCTCTCTATGATGGGATGGCACAAGATGAACTTTGATGATGTAGCAAGGGATAGTTTAGGTTCTCCAAAAGTTGTCTTATTATAAGCAATCACGAAGGGACAATAAGTAGGGAAATAAATAAAATAAAATAAAATTCAACCCCCCCCAAAAAAAAAGCTAATGTCTTAAATTCAATATTAAAAATACCACATCAGTAGTCTAATTATATTAAGAAAAAACTAATGTGCTTGTCAAATTGATGAACAAATGACACATCACTTGATGGTTTAAAGGACATAAAGCAGACATCCATTCAAGAGGTGCAACATGTATTCATTTTCCATTCGATCCAACCCCACGTTTAGCTCATGATTCGGAGAGATTTCACTAGCAAAATATGCTTTCTATGTTGTCGAATTTATGCATATGTGCGTCCATTTTTAGCCAAGGCGAGTTTAGTAATGGTAAAATTAATTTTGTGGAGTGTTATGACAAGAGGAATAGTATTCAATAAGAATAATTAGAATTTAGAAGGTTTCTAGTGGGTTGTCAAAGAAGCACTACAATCTAAAATAGTATAATCGGTTACCTGTTCTATACAGTATCAGTATTGGGTTTTGATTTTGTATTCAAAAATTTGTTCGTCTGATGTTGTAGGATCTCACAGAAGTTGATAGGAAAAAGCATTACATGTATACCTAACAGCACAAGTTCTATATTTCTCTGTGGATTTAGTAAACCCCCATATGATGTGTTATATACACAGTGAGTATATACATAGTATTGAAACAATGTAGTAAGTTAAGTGGCTCAAGTGGGATTACAAGTTGGGTTAAGGGTCGTGGGATCTGTGACGTAGTAGAGTGGGTATATAGAGTATAATATCAGCACTTGTCTTTGTAATGTAGTAGATGGAGATATAAAATGTTATGTTAGGTGAAGTTGAATGGTAATCAAGAAATATGGTTCATGGTTTTGAATGTTGGAGTCAGGATGTATATGGAAAAGATATATAGTTGGTCAAGAAGTTTGGGCGTTATAAGATGTCCATGCGTGGCTTTGAGGACACGGAACATGTATTGTGTATGGTAATGGAGTTGGGTTGTCCAAAGACTTAAAAAGATTGATTTTTTGGGTAGTTGGCAGATGTGGGCTATCACTGGAGCACATCTTAAATGCAAAATTGTGGTTTTTATACGCGCGTCCAGTTGTGTTCTGATTAAGGAAGTTAACATTTACAGAGGTGGTTTGTAAATCTGAAGAGACTGACTGTCCCTTTGGGTTGGAGGTATAATGGTATGAAACATAAGAACATAAGAAATCTATAGAAGTTAAACCTCAAACATAATAAGATCCATGAACAGGGTATTCCAGAGTAAAGAAAAACAAATGTCCTAATATTTAGTCTTTGTTATTGAGTTTTGGGAGGGGTGGCAGAATATTAAAAATAATTAAATTTTAGTAGAGTGTTGATTGGCTTAATCATGATTAGTTTCACAGTTCAAATTTCAAACATACCACTAACAGTCATTGCAACGGAACTGGTGGAGTACCTGGAGGGTATTACAGGTAAGGGCAGTGTTTTCTCCTGTGAGATTAAGACAAACAAAATGAATAGGAGGTCGAGAGGATTTGGTAAGGTATTATTTTGGGGATCGTTATTTGGTGGGGGAGGGTTATTATCTTCATTGTTGTTAGCCATGCATGATTAAATAATAAACAAATATAAATTTCAAATTGATTTCATATACATTATAAAAAAAATCAATACAAAACCCCATTTTAACCAAAAAAACTACATTTAACATGAAAATGAAAGAAATTAATCAAGATATAGCAAGAATTTACTTACCGAATAAATTGCGGAGTTGAATTTGTTGTTGGAGTAATCAGGTACCCGAAAATATCATGTATAGGATATTTGGAGCCATTTTCTAAACCCAAAACATGGAGAGAAATGAGGAAAACGGCTCGTGGGTTTTGATTTATGCCATAGGTTTCGGGTACCCGATTACACTTGTGCTTTGGTGTTAGGTTTCCCAGGTGTACTAACACCCAGGCCTACTAAAAATTCAACATACATTTTCATGCGCTTTTGGACAACTGAAAAGTGGATTTTTTTACATCGCCACTTTTTGGCCCCTCATGATCTTGCACATACCCAATAGAGAAATAAATAATAATAATATAATACATGCTATTATAAAAATTTATATTAATAGTAATGCTCTGCAATGAAACCCTAAAGTTGATCTGTCACCGGAAGTCTAAAGAAGGATTTGTCCGGCAGCCAAAATCTTTTAAGGAGGTCATTAAGACAGGTAAATATTCTAGTTTTGAGTTCCCATTATTAAATGTTATGCTATTATTATTTAATATTAATAGTAAAAACAATAATTTATAATATATAACTTAAAATTGAAAAAAATACTCAATTGAATTAATATTAACATTCAAAGAATACAATTTAATATAACACAATTAATATTACTATCAAAAAAATACATTTATTATGAAACTTGAATTTGGGAAAAGTGGGCAATTGAAATTTCAAAATAGGCAGGCTTTTTCGGATATCTGATATTATCAGATATCCAAAAATATTGGATATCCAATTAGGCTTGGTATTTTCTTCGGCAATACCAAATGTGGGTGGTCAACCCTTTAGGTGTGTTTCAGGAGATAGTTTATGATATCAAGACTTTGACCATGTAGCTGACGACTATTTTTCACCCGAAATTGATGAAACGAGAAGGGTTTCTTAAAGACATTATTAGCTTTCCATCAATATAATTGCTGTCAAATTTTGAGTTTAGTAAGTAATTATTACTTATTTTTCAATTGAGTTATCTTTAAAGTCGTAATTGACATACTGATTGAAAAACAACTATAATTTTCAAACCTTTTAACCTTTTTGAAATCTGAAACATGCATCGCATTCTATGCTTCAGCTACTATAAGAAAAAAAATTTTGAATTTGGTGAAATTTTGAATTAGTTAAGGTGGTCAGACACGAGAGTTTTTTTATTCTGAAAAAGTTGTGGCGGAAAATTCATAATTAATTATTTATTTGACCAAAAATTATAAAAAATTATACATCACATCCGGGCATGAGTCTACTACTTATATCTAGAATCTTGAGAAAATATATCATCATTTGATTGTGATTAAGGTGGTCAGACATACACGTACTCTTTATCTTTTCCCTGAAATTTTTGTAGTACTGCATTGAAATCCAAAATTTTGAACAATTAGACAAAAAAAATTCAAACAAGGGCTAGTAGTTTAGAAACTACATTCAATTTCCTACAGATTCTACTCTTACAACTTTTTCACATAAGGTTCATAAGATGTTCAACCTTTTACATCAAGTTGACTAACCCTGATTTTTTAATTTTTCATTGCCACTTAAGGCCATAGTTTGGCATACCATGATCCTGCACATACCCAATACACTCTTGGCTTGGTTCCACTTATGTGAATCCTTCCATGCAACTGACAATTATTTGGCTTGCCTTCTCACATATTTCCCCACTATGCCATAGCTTTGTTTTCCTTGCTGATCTCTAACCCTTTGAGAACCCTTCAACTCACTTCTTCTACCGAAGCTCAGAAATCTATTACCAAGTTTTGTATCCTGCAAAGGAATCAAGGAAAACTTCCTTCCATACTTCTCAATAGTGAATACATTCTTGACACAATCATGTACAACCTTACAATAATACTGACAAGGTCTACCAAGAAACATATGACAAGTACTCATGTCCACAATATCACACAACACTTGATCTGTATACTGCCCAATCTAAAAATTAACAAAACACTTCTCCCTTACCTCTAAAACATGTTCATCTTGCAACCAAATGATCTTATAAGGACAAGGATGTCTCACTCTCTTTCAAACCAAGTTTTTGTACCATCTCCTCAGCAACTAGGTTATCAGTTATACCACTATCCACAATCACATTATAGCACTTACCTCTAGTCTTGCATCGGAATCTAAACAAATTTCTTCTCTAACAATGTTCCATCACCTTATTACCGAGCAATGTTCTCTGAACCAATAATTTTTTTACCTCGGGCTCATTCAATGCGCTTTCATTCACCACAACATTCCTACTATTAGTGACCTTCTTGTCTGCATGGGGACATTCAAATGACCTATGTCCTTCTTCTCCATAGTTTTAACAAGTATCTTTGAATCCACCTCTACCTGTCCTTTTCCTCAATTCAACAGGTTTCAATTAATCCTCAACTGCTCTTGCTTCTCCTTCCCTCAAGAGTTACCTTGATGTCTTCTCTTTAGCTTATATTACATTTTTAAGGCATACTAGTAAGCATCCTCAACTGAATCAATCTTCAACATGCCAATCTCATCCTGGATATTGAATCTCAGACCATTAATATACCTAGCCACCTTTTCTTTGGAAAGTTCTCTATGTCTAGACCGAATAGTCATCTTGTAAAACTTCTTGGTATAGTCTTTCACAGTCATCTCCTTTTGTTTTAGGTTTTGTAACTTCTTGAATAACTCAAGTTCATAGTCAGCGAGAATGAACTTAGACTTCATTTTTTCCACCATCAACCTCCACTAAGTGATTTTCATTTCACCTTCTTCTTCTCTATCTCTATGCAATTCTTTCCACCATAAAGCAACATGTCCCTTCAACTTAGTATGTGCTAACCTCACTCTAAGAGGATCTCTAATGTCTTCTAGCTCAAAGTAATCTTCTAACTCACCGATCCAATCAATCAGTTCCTTAGGTTTCAATGTACCTAAAAAGTTAGAAACCTCCATCTGGTAACTTGTACTCAACCAAGTCATAGATCTCTCCAACCGATCAGCTCTGTCTTCCATAGATCTCTCCACTCGATCGACTCTATCTTCTCCACTAGATCTAGCAGCCTCAAAATTGTCAGAAGCTTCTTCATAACCATCTTTTGTTCCAGGTTCCTCGGTATACCAACTATAGCTCTCATGATCTTGGTGATCATCTCATTCTTCATCATTGACATCTCAAATTTGACATCCGATCTAACCTTTTATGTTATCTTCATCTCCACCGCATCACAGAGATCTACGATCACCCTAGGGTCCAATCTTCTCAAAGCCACCTTCCAAGATTTTTGAAAACCCTCTACAACAAATCCCAAACCCAACCACCTTGTGACAACCTTTGAATTGTATGGAATTCATGATGCAGGGTAGGGATGGAGGATCCAATAATGGATGGTCCAAACCTACACTGCTGATTATAACCACAACTAGCACAACGGAATACAACAAGATAATTCTTCAAAACATAATTTCATTCAACATGCCCAGCTGTAAGGCCTTCTAGGTTTTGGCCTATTACAATGAAATAACAAATTATCATCAAGATCTCACAAGATCTAGGAAACCACTAACTAGTTCAGATTTGCAACAGGAAGCCTCTGATAGGAACAACCACCACAGGATCTAAACTTGTACTCACACTTCCAAGCAACCCCTTGTTGTCCTAAGCCTGTAGGCCACTAGTTCTGCTACAAAGTCCCAGATTCACAAATATGCTTCTACTCTACTCTTCCTAATGATCTAAGGATCATCTACTACACTTACTTCTAAAAATCTACCCAAGCTCTCAATATATAGCTAGCTAAGCCACAAGTCGGCCAATCAGGCTTTAATTACAATATAGGTCCAGTCCAATAAAAGAAACCAAAACTTAATGCACCTATGGATTTTGGTCCAAACATGACCCGATAACCTTCCTTTAAGGGTGCAAGGCTCCATTTGATCACACGGCAGGGCACAAGAAGAAACACTACACGTTTCACCCAAAAATTGGCAGAAAATAGGTTCCCAAGAAAAATGGTCATAACTTTTTACTCACAATTAATCAGGGCTTGCACCCATGGTAAATGATATTACTTTAGGTTCTCTTTAAGGCCCTAAGAGTGCAAAGGCTGATTCATTAAGAATCAACAATGCCACATCCTGCAATCAGCTCCAAAACTGCAGGAAAACACTGCTCCAACGGCAAGGAAAATAGCTCCAACTTTGAAATGGTTCATCCAATATCTCCCAAACCATGCCACTTCAAGAGCTGCGACCTTATACATATATTCCACACACATAAAGGAACAAACTCCTTTTAGTGTACATTCCAAAGATCTCCATAGATCATCACAACATAGAAACTCAGAAAACTACCCAAAACAAAGTATTGCATCCCTCTGACAGGGAATTCCTCCAAGACAAAGAAAGATCTTCAGGAACTCAAAATGCTCCTGCTTCAGACTACCTAGGTAAATAGAAAGTATGTCCCATACTTTAATCTCAAGAGAATTACCTACAATAAACTTCATCTTCACCAAAGGCTTCCAATCCCTCAAGGATAAGAGAACAAATCTAAAAATCAACCATCTATGCTTCATCCACTCAAACATCATGATCTCATCAATCCAATCAGCATACCACTGATCACCACAACCAATATTAGCAACAAGAGTATCCAACTTCCCAACAAGTAGATCCAAAGTCAGATCCACATCAATATGAAATCCCTCATCATCAACATCCCATATCTGCAACTCATCACAAGACTCATTACTGTCAACCAACAATTCAAGTCCACAACTAGCAAATAAGATCTATAGCATAACACTGAACAAAAGAAATTTGACAACACCACCATCACAAATGTGTTCAGCAACAGATAACTCATCACCAACAGTACTCTGATCACACCCAACCAAATGCTCTGCAATCTCCATGTCAGACACAACTGACTAAACATGAAAACAAATCTTCTCACCAACCTCAACAAGGTCAACAACATCATCAGCAACCACAGGTATCTCAGCAATAGCCACAAGTGTCTCTGTAGGTTTCATGTCAGACTCCACCAACTGAGCATCAAAACCAATCTCTTCACCACCAGCAATCTCATTGTGCACAACAAGATACTCTACAAGTTCTATGCCAAATCCATCTATTTGCTCATGTGAACCAATAGACATTTTATCAACTCTAGCCAAGTCATCAGGGACTTCCACAAGCTGTCATCGTCTCTGCACAACCTTCTTCTTTGTAGTTTTCCTTCTTAATTCCTCTTGTATGTCTTGCACTTGTTTCTTCAAAGCTTTAAATTCTTCTGCAATCACACTAAGGTCCAATCCTCTTGGAGACATCCTTCAAGATCTTCGAAAACCCAAGGCAACAAATCATCAACAAGGTCCTGGTGCAAACAGCCTCAACTGATTTACACACTTAAGATCTTAAAGCTTTGATACCACTTGACATAGGGCAGGGATGGAGGATCCAACAATGGATGGTCCAAACCTACACTACTGATTATAACCATAACTAGCACAGCGGAATACAACAAGATAATTCTTCAAAATAGAATTCATTCAACATGCCCGGCTGTAAGGCCTTCTGGGTTTTGACTTATTACAATGAAATAACAAAGTATCAGCAAGATCTCACAAGATCTAGGAAACCACTAACTAGTTCAGATCTGCAATAGGTAGCCTCTGATAGGAACAACCACCACAGGCTCTAAACTTGTACGCACACTTCCAAGCAACCCCTTGTTGTCCTAAGCCCGCAGGCCACTAGTTCTGCTACAAAGCCCCAGATTCACAAATCTGCTTCTACTCTACTTGTCCTAATGATCTAAGGATCATCTACTACTCCACTTACTTCTAAAAATCTACCCAAGCTCTCAATATATAGCCAGCTAAGCCACAAGTCGGCCAGTTAGGCTTTAATTACAATATAGGTCCAATCCAATAAAAGAAACCAAAACTAATGCAAGAATTATCAAAACTTAATACACCTATGGGTTTAGGTCCAAACATGACCCAATAACCTTCCTTTAAGGGTGCAAGGCTCCATTTGATCACACGGCATGGCGCAAGAAGAAACACTACATGTTTCACCCGAAAACTAGCAGAAAATAGGTTCCCAAGCAAAACAGTCATAAATTTTTACTCACAATGAATCCCCTTGGGAAATGATAGTACTTTAGGTCCTCTTTAAGGCCCTAAGAGTGAAAAGGATGATTCATTAAGAATCAACAGTACCACAACCTGCAATCAGCTCCAAAACTGTAGGAAAACACTGCTCCGACGGCAAGGAAAATAGCTCCAACTTTGAAATGGTTCATCCAATATCTCCCAAACCATGCCACCTCAAGAGCTGCAACCTTAGACATATATTCCACATACATAAAGGAAAAAACTCCTTTCAGCGCACATTCCAAAGATCTCCATAGATCATCGCAACACAAAAACTTAAAAAGCTGCCCAAAACAAAGTATTGCATCCCTCTGACAGGGAATTCCTCCAAGACAAAGAAAGATCTTTAGGAACTCAAAATGCTCTTGCATCAATTCAGATCGCAACCTGCTACCTCACACGAACAACTAGGTAGGTTTTCATAAGTCCAAGAACACAAATCTACAACCACAAGAATGAATCTTGCTCTAATAATTCTTCAACCAGATCAACCTTTCTCTGATACCACCTGACATGGCCAAGACTAGAAAAATCTTAAAAGATATTTCCAATCTTGTAACAAGAGAACAATGGAAAACACAAAGCAATGACAACATATAACAAGATTCAACTCTTTATTATCATCAAAAGCCAATTACATGCAACATATTAAGTTGTAAGGCCTTCTCAGTTACGGCCAAAACATCAACAAATACAACAAGATCTTATAGCGTCCAACTACTTCCTAGCTAGCTACCTTTTGCTACTACTCACTACCTTTAACTACCCATTTCTATCCTACCCATACCCTCCTTTTATACAACATAGCCACAAGTCAGATTTACAAATAGAAATCAATAAAACAATAGTCAACTCCAAGAAACTCATGACAAAATGTGTTATCCTCCATGTCGGCTTGTAATAATCATTAAATTTGCATAGGAGAAAGAACCAACACATATTAAGGTCCTCACACATCCTAATGGTCGATCCATATCACAAGGAATGTGACCCAAATTAAATGCACATGTCAGCCAGCCAAAACAATCCAAATAAACTCATTAGTGAATTAGACCACCGAGCTTGTCAAAACATCAGCCGAGCAACACAGAACAACAACTGATGTCACTCGGTGACTAGACACCAAAACTGAGACCGATCTTTTTGGTGAACTAAAATAAGAACATTCCACCAAGAACCACAAAGCAATTACTGAGCACAACTCATCTACTGAGCTCATTCACTGAGTAACTCCACACTCAGTCACCGAGTCCATCGGTGAAGCAACATATCTTCCAACTGAAAACTACCACCAAATGATCGAGAATCTCAGGTCTTCAACCGAGAATCTCAAGTCTTCAACCGAGTTCACCACTTCAAACAATGAAAGCCAAAAACCAAACTCTAAGATATTTTTGGTTGATACAGGATTGCCAATTACCCAAGGATGCTTTTGCATCATTTTTTCAATCAACTTATCAATTAGGACTTTAGTTATAATGCATGCAGAAAATTAATAATTATTATTTTTTATTTTTTATTTTTTATTTTTTACTATTTTTCTATTATATACAATTAATAAAATTACATAAGTGAGAGCTCTATCTTTGTAAATAATAGTCTCAATTCAACCTTTACATCACATACAGTTTATAGTGCATCCACAAGATTGATTAATTCATCTAGATACATCTTAATACAAAAAAAATACATCTGATGAAGTCTAGGTACATTTGTAAGATTGATTAGTTCATCTAAGTACATCCACTACAAAAAATACATCTGATAAAACATAGGTACATCAAATATATAACCAAAATATACAAAAAAGAGCACATGTTTACATAACAGATTAAGGTTTATCACTGGCTCTCTTGTCCATCCATGCTATCCATCCTTCAATTCCATCCATCCATTGAGAAACTTTGTCCTCCAAAAGGTATTGAGCATATGGGTGATTGATCTCTTCAACAATAGGTATCTCAATAGCAATAGGCAAGATGGAAACTAAGAGTGATCTTTCCTACCTCGCCTTGTCACTCTATTCCTTCAAATCTTCCATAAAGTTCTTTAATATAGTCTCAAATGGAGTATTTCTAGTTTTTCCCTAGTCCAAGCATAGCTATGGGAAAAAGAATTGATTTAATGAGGAAAAAGCATTGATTTCAAGTATGAATTGCAACAATGACTGGATAATTGACAATGGGTGTACATATCCCATGACTGGTGACAAGAGAAAATTTATTTCAATAGAGAAATGTGATGGAGGAGCAATCAAATTTGGTAATGGTTCTCCATGTGTGGTAAGAGGTAAAGGTTCAATAGCACTTAACGGAAACACCAATTGTGATGAAGTTTATTGGGATGATGGATTAAAGTATAACATGTTAAGTCTTGCTCAATTGAATAACAAAGGTTTTAGATTGCAATTCAGTAATGGTGTTTACAAGATCTTAGGAAACTCTAGAGAGTTGATTGTTGTTGGTGAACAAACAAGAGGTAATCTATTCCGATTAAACTCTACTAATAAACATTGCTTATTCGCTAAAGTTGAAGATTTTTGGTTGTGGCATAAAATATTTTATCATGTTAACTTTTATAATCTGGTAAAGGTTAGTAAACAAAGATGTGTTAGAGGTGTGCCTACTTTAGTTAATCCAAATAATTCTATGTGTAAGGATTGTCAATTGGGAAAGTTGATTAGGTCTAGCTTTACTAGTAAAGTCTATTCATCACAAAGCATTCTTGACCTTGTACACACTAATTTGTGTGGACTGATGAGAACACAAAGATATTATGGAGACAATTACTTTATCTTATTTGTTGATGATTACTCAAGAATGATGTCCATTATGTTTTTGAAGTATAAATTTGTTGCATTTTATATGTTTAAGGTGTATAAAGAAAGAGTTGAAAAAGAAACAAGTAAAGCACTTAATTGTCTTAGATCTGATAGAGGAGGTGAGTTTACCTCACAAGAGTTCACAACATTTTGTGAAGAACATGGAATCAAGAGACAAATGTCAGCACCAAGAACACCCCAGCAGAATGGAATTGTTGAGAGAAGGAATAGAGCCATAATTGATTGTGCAAGAACACTTTTGATATAAAAAGGAGTGGCTCAAATATTTTGGAGAGAAGCGGTAAGGACCTCTCATCTTTTAGTATCTTCAGGATGTGATGATTTGGCATCTTCATCTACATGTGCAACTCATGCATTGTCGCCTGGTTTTCTATTTTTCCTCCCTTAATGCTAAGGACACTCATAATCTCTATGTCCTCCGCAATGGAAACACATCCCACAAAAACCTCCTCCTCCTAGTACATGCCCTCTTCCTCTTCTTCTCTAATCCGTGTTATTTTGATCATGAAGATGATAGAGATTATTTCCCTTCTAATTATGATTACTACTAGAGTCACCGTTCTTCTTTTGATCTTCATTTTGGCCTCCATAAGACTATCTACTAGGCTTTCCACCATCACCTCTTCTAGTTTGTCTTCTCTCGAACTTCTTATTTAGTTTTTCTTCTACTTTCAAATAAAATTGATATGCATCTTTAATGGTACACATTATTACCATTATAAACTCTTCTTGTATACTCAGCCTCAACCCACTTATGTAATGGGCAACCTTCTCCTTGTTAGCTTCAGAATGACCCATTTTGATAAGAATCTGATAGAAATCTTTTCTATACTCCTATATAGATTTTCCTACTTGCTTCAACCCTTGCATTTTCTTTAGCAAATCAAGCTCATAATCAATAGGAATGAACTATCTCTTCAATTTTTCCACTATTCAATCCCACCTTGTTTTATTCTCTATTCTCTCTAATTGAATCTCTTTCCGCCAAATTTTAGCATGACCTTTCAACTTGGCCTTCGTGAATTTGTCCCTCTCGAGATCTTCTATTTCCTCAAGCTCAAAGTACTCCATACCATTGATTCAATCAATCAACTCTTCTAGATTAAGATTTCCAAAAAATGTAAAAACTTCAATCTTTGGTCTCTTTCCAATCATGGAAATGGCTCTCAAAAACCTAGCTTTGTTAGGATCCCTAGACGCTTCTTTCTCTTCTTTAAATTTTCATCTGTAGGGCTCTAAAACCCTCTTTTATCACACCTGCAACTCTTCCACCATGACTCCTTCATTGAGGCATTTTTTGTACTTATCTCTCAAACCCACAACCACTATCCTAGTGCAAATTGTCTTACATTTGGTGATTATTCTACACACTCAAGAGCTTATGTTCTGATACCACTTGATGAAGAGTAGTCCCTTTATTCAACCAAACACACACAACACAACAAGAAAATAAACAAAAAATTCAAGGACATAAAAATGGCAAGAACAAAAACAATTTCTTTCTTTTATCTTCAATGAAATGACATTACAACAATTAGAAAAGTAACATGCTACAACCATATGGGCATTTTTGTTACAATAATCTGCAAAATAAAGCCGCAATCTACACTTCTAGAACTAAACCCTAAAATCCCCCTTCAACCCTATATAAGTAGCACAATTAACCACCTTAGAATATTCTGGAAAGTGAAATTCCCCATCTGGCACCCAGTGGTTCAATTTCCCACCTTAAGTGATTTTTCTCTCTCTTCCTTTTATATTGAAACTAAAGTCTTGTTGGCACAACTTCCAAAAACCATAACTTATGAATTATTGAGTTGATTAACTATTATATATAACCTCATTTCAAAAACCTCTTGAAGTGCTCTATAGCCTTTGGCTTGTGAAGCGCTATCCAATCAAAGTTTAACCCTCTTTCGGAGCCTCTAAATCCTTTGAAACTAAGTTCAAAGTTTTTGTACCACCCTGCCAAAATAGATTCAATATCTTCATAATCAAACTCGATCTTGCCATGAAACTTTGTCATCAAGCTTATACATCCAAAAATAACCTCCAGCGAAGCAAATGGAACAATCTACGCTCAAATTAACAACCTACTAAAAATAGTAAACTTGTCAAAAATACTTTAACCCTGCCTAAAGATAGCCCTTATTGAAAAACTAGACAATATTTTTGGGTGATGCAAGATTAGTCTTACACCTTGGATGCTCATGCATCATGTGGCCAACATGTAGATGTGGATAATATTTTTATGTTGGTGTTGTATTAATGTGTACATAAAGCTACTTTCATTAAATTTTTATGTTGGCGTACATCATGTGTGAATTAAATTTGTATGGTGACCTACATCATTGTGTAAACTGAATTTGTATGGTAACCCAAATCATATGTAAAAAATGAATTTATATGGTCACCTAATATGAATTAGGCTTTGTCATTTATCCAGTTGACCTGCATATATATTTAGGTTTATATAAAATTTATGTAATGATTACATCAAGTGTACATTGAATTTTAATGAAGGGTATTTCGCTTACTCAACTAGACACACTCAACATAGCAGGGAAATAAACATAAAATTGCAAGAATATAAACACTTACTTTCTATTATCTTCAATGAAATTGAATTACAATATTTTGGGAATAACTTGCTACATCCACATAGGCCTTCTTA
>BSBK01010642.1:5000-185000 GCA_027943335.1 Chamaecyparis obtusa | reverse complement strand
ACACAAGCATGTGACATGTACCATACAATTTCAATTTACATAAGTGATGTAATCATAACATGATTTTATATAAATAAGAATATGTATACAAGTAAATTGCATAAATATCAAAGCCTAATGCATATTGTACACACTCAAATGGTGCACTTCTCTAAGTCATTATATCCAAGGGAATCCATGAATAAGATACCTTAGAAAGAGACCTAGAGCTCTTTATGCATGGAGTTGCAAGATTATTTAAAATTTGCTCTCAACTAGAGCTATTAAGCTAATGACCTTGTTAGTCAACCACACATTGAGAGATTCAAATGAAGACAAGGGCAAGAATGTCAATATCCCCAAGAATCACTATGAAATGCAAATGCAAACTAGATTAAGATGAATATCCAAGCTAGAAATCAGAGGTGCAAGCTAAGCTATGGAAATGAAAGTACAAGCTATGCTATGAAAAGGAAAGTACAAGTATTACCAAGCCTTCCTAGTTAAACTAGATGATTTACTCTAAAGCTTGAAAGGAAATCTATACTATGAAAGCATAAACATGAAGCTACTATGCATGAATGAAACTAAGAGTGGAATGTAGACGCAAAAGCCAAGAATGCTCCAAATCTTCAAAAGCTCCAAAGTGACCTAGAAAACCTGCAGCATAACATTAGTATTCAAAAATGCATACGAAAATGAGGAAAAGAGCTCTTCTTTTATAAGAAATGAGAAGGAATGAACCATGGAGATTAAGAGGCAAAAGATTTAATCAAGGATGGAGCTTGAAAGAGGAGCAATCCATGTGCACAAATATCCTCCAATGGGAAAATAAGAGTTGACTTTTGTGTCCATATGAGACAAAAAGTGATTTTTCTCTTTTTATAAAATAGGAATAATGTTTTATTTGTGCAACTTAGGATAAGAGGAAAAGTGGGGGCTTTTTATTTATTAAAAGGGGAGAAAATTCCTTTTAAATAAATAAAGACTTAGGATAAAATGGTTAGCCCAAGGCAAATAATCGAAAATGATAAATAGGACTTGATCAAGGAAGTTGATATTGAGCTGAAAATGTTGATTTTTGAAAATATTGATTCAGGGATTTGATAAATTGCTGAATAGGGGCCCAAAGTCTAGGCGACCATTTTAGGGTGCATACATTTGCCCTCTTTGACTAATGTGTGATCATTCTGGGAACACATGTGGTCAAAGAAGAATTGAAATGTGAGATCAATTTGAGATCACAAAACAACCCAAATGTGTGTTCAACGGATGGGAACACATCAAGACAAGCATAAGCATAAGTTGAAAGACAAGACCAACGTCATTGTTGTTAAGTGATAGTCAGGTCTGAAATCAAAAGACAAGATCAACACCATTGTTGTTAAGTGATAATCAAGTCTAAAAATAAGAGATAAGAATCAAAAGACAAGATCAACACCATTGTTGTTAAGTGATAATCAAGTCTCAAAATAAGAATCTCAAGCTGAACTGAATGATAAAGTTGAATCAAGGATTTGAAATTGATAGGTACTACCCCTTCGAAATCAAAATCGAAATCAGGTAGAGGAGAACAGCAAACTAATAAAATTGATCAAGTTACTAAAAATCATAATCGAAGATGAAGCATGGTAGGATAACCATCAAGCAGTGAAGATATGCCCCAGTTTGACTAAAAAAGATATAGGATAAAGATAAAATCAAACCTCAGAGAGATAAAGATGAATGAAAATGAATGAAAGACTAGAAGGTTGAAAGAGATGAGGATGAGGAAATGAAGATGCCCCAATGAAGATCGAAGGATCAGGCCTCAAATGGTCAGCCAATTGCGTAGAAGAAGGGAAAAATTTGAAATGTGATTTTGACTATCAAGATTAACTCAGATTTTAATTTTGAGTCCGAAAACAAATTCAGGACGTCGAAATTAGCTAGGGGTGCAATTTTTGTGCAATTCTGAGGTGTTTTGAAAATTAGGTCAAAAAAGTCAAAATATTATATAAGGGGTGAAAAGGTCATTTTCAAATTCATTAACCCCTTGTGATGACAGGAAAAGGATGTGATGTTAAAGATAATGAGTGAAAGACATGATCAAGAATAGGAAAGGTGAGCGCAGTTGACCAACTAGTCCACGAAAGATAAAAGGAGAGCTCTCTCCATATGCAAGATGCAAAACTAACTATCATGAACCTAAAAATGCAAGCTACTATGAAAAGTGGTTGACTTGCAAGGTCACAACGCTAATAGACATCTAATAATCATCATCGAGTTTTATTGGTAGCGTCGTAAGATCATACAATACACACTAGTATGACTATGGGTTTATGAATATGATCTATATCAGATTGATATGTGGAAATCTCACCTAGGCACCAAAGACATATAGGTCAAGATGACTAGTGCAGTGAGATTACCTAAGTTTGATATGGTGAGATTATACTCTCATTGAGACACAAGGAAAGTCAAGATGACTATAAGTATGCACTTGCGAACAATCAAGGATAATACCTTGTAGATCCTAGGTGTCAAGTGGATCAAGCATAAATGGTAATGACAATTAGGACCAACAAAATATACCCACAAGCAGAAAAAGCAATAAAATATGTCCTCATGCCCTCAGTCTTCTAGCTATGCATCATTGAAAACTATCATAGGGAGAGAACACTCATCAAAGAAATCATCATAGACAGCACACAAAGAAAATAAATTCAAACAAGTCTCAACGAGTCAAGTGTTTAAGTGCATGTGTGTAGGTCATAGAATCAATCTTCGAGTATCACATTTGCCGGTGAGAGATAGCATATCATGCTAGACTGTGGGTAAGATATTTGATAAGTGTTGAGAAACACTTGACACTAGGGTAGTGTTGAAAAATACAGTTTGGGGTGGTGTTGAAAAACACCATTTGCAAGGATGTCCTAAAGACCAACGCATCCTAGAGACCAAAGCTAACACAGTTATGCCCCCTAGACAAGACAAAGACCAATTCCAAACCAAGGCAACAAGGTCAAGGCATGATGGAGAAAGGTGAAGTGTTGAGAGCGCATGCTAAAAGACAAGGGTGCCAAGGCCTCAAGTAGCGCCCGTTTCTAGGTTTTCACCACTTGGAGATTTTTTTATTTTTTAATTTTTTTATATTTTTGCTACCAAGGCGCCTGTTTCCAGGTTTTCACCAATGCACTTTTTCTATTTTTTTAAATTTTTTGTATTTTTTGTATTTTTTCAGGACTTTTTTTATGCTTTTTAGGATTCTTTCAACATCATATATGGAAAAAAAATTTGAAATTTTTTTCAGGATCAATAAGATATGTACAAAGGATGCCCCTAGACAGAATAGACATCATGGATAGAACTTCTTGAGGTGCAAAACATTGATAGGATCAAGGAGCTGCTCCCCCTTTAGATTAGACAATAAATAAGCACCTGTACCAAAAGTTGCAGTAATGATGTATGGTCCAAGCCAATTAGGTTCAAACTTCCCTTTTTGTTCTCTATTTTGTTGGTTCTTAGGGTTTTCTCGTAAGACAAGATCCTCCACTTGAAATTATCTAGGGCGAACCTTCTTGTTGAATGCTTTGGACATACGCTTTTGGTAGACTCTCATGTGATCAAAAGATGTTTTACACTTTTCATCTAGAAGTTCTAGTTCCTGTAACCTCATGGCGCAATAGTCTTCATCTATCACTAAACCTTTGAGAGAGACTCTAAGTGAAGGGATCTCTACCTCTAAAGGTAACACTGCTTCAGCACCATAAGTGAGGGCAAAAGGTGTAGCCCCTGTTGGAGTACGAATACTCATTTTGTAGGCCCACAAGGTCAGATTTATCTGTAGGTGCCAATCCCTACCATTCTTGTGAACTTTTCTATGGAGAATCTTGAGAATGGTCTTATTCGAAGCCTCTGCTTGTCCATTTCCTTGCGGGAAGTAAATAGAGGACCAATGATGTTTTATCTTAAATTTCTTGCAAAGATGCTTAAGGTCTTTATTTTTAAACTGACCCCCATTGTCAATGATTATCTCAGAAAGCACTCCATACCGACAGATGATATGATTCAAAATAAACAAAGAAACTGTCTTGCCTGAGGCAACAGAAAGTGGGACAGCTTCTACCCATTTGGTAAAGTAATCAGTAGCAGTAATAATGAATTTGTGTCCACCTGATGAGTTGGGATGAATCTACCCAACAAGGTCAAAGGCCTAGCACTAAAATGGCCAATGAGAAATAGAAGGAATAAGCTCCCTGCCTGGAGCATGTATCAAGTTTCCATGCTTCTGACACTTTTCACAAGATTTAGCAAAAGCTACTACATCTGTCTGCATGGTAGGCCAATAGTACCCCGCACTAAGCAACCTTCGGGCCATGGCAAGACCATTAGAATATCCTCCACAAATGCCCTCATGAATGTCAACTAACGCTTGGTTGGACTCATCCTTTTCTAAACACCTAAGAAGTGTCCCATCTAAACCCCTCCTATACAGATCACCAGAGATAAGGGTGTGGCGAGAGGCATTACGAACAAGGTTTCTTCTTTCGGAATGATTGAAGGTTTCGGGAATAGTACCATCACGGAGATATGAATAGATGGCACCATAGCAAGATGATTCATGGCTAACCAAGGTACAAATGACATGGCTTTCTGAGGAGTCAAAAATAGGGTAACGTAGCTCTTCCACCAGGAATTCAAATCTAGACTCATGTTGTTCTAACTGAAGAAGTGAAGCTAATGTAGCCATAGCATCAACTGCCTTATTCTATGCTCTAGGGATTTGTTGAAATGTAACAAAGGTAAAGTATCAACGCAATGAATCAACCATCTTTTTATAGGGTATCAGTTTGTCATCCTTTGTTTGATATTCTTCATTAACTTGGTTGATAATCAATTGCAAATCCCCATAAATGTGCAGCTTTGTAATTTCCCATTCTATAGCCATTTTCAATCCATTTTTCAAGGCTTCATACTTAGCAATGTTGTTTGTGCATGAGAATAATGACTTATAGGACTTAGGAATAGTATATCCATGAGGAGAGACAAACAACACTCTAGCTCCTGAACCATTTTGCATGAAAGAGCCATCAAAGAACATCTTCCATGTTCTTGCAATCATGTACATTATGTGCTCATTTGGAAAATCAACTATAATGGGCACACTGTCTTGTATGGAAAAATCAGCGAATTGATCAGCGATAGCTTGTCCTTTTATAGCCTTACGCTCAACATACTCTATGTCAAATTCTGAAAGAATCATCATCCATTTAGCAAGTCTACCCATGAGAGCAGCGTTACCAAGCAAGTATTTTAGAGGATCAATTTTTGCAATGAGGTGTATTGTATGTGCAAGCATGTAATGTCACAACTTTTGGGAAGCAAACACCACCGCTAGGCAAAATTTTTCAATACTAGTGTAGTTGACCTCATATGAAACAAGTGTTCGGCTGATTTAATATATGGCTCTTTCTTTTCCTGTATCATCAAATTGAGCCAATAATGCCCCCAGGGAAGATTTTGTTGTTGAGACATAATATAAGTGGTTTTCCTGGGATAGGAGGCATTAAGATTGGGGGATTAGCCAAGTACTATTTGATTTGATCCATGCTTTTCTGACATTCCTCATTCCAGACACATTTAACCCCTTTATGCAAAGTCTTATTAAAGGGTTGAGCTCTATCAGCCAGTTGTGAAATAAACCTCCTTATAGACTGAAGACTCCTCATTTGACTGATCTTTTTGGGAGGTGGCATATCCATTATTGCTTGAACTTTTTATGGGTCCACCTCTATTCCTTTAACTGAAATGATAAATCTTAAGAGTTTTCTAGAGGTAACTCCAAATGCACACTTTTTTGGATTTAATCTGAGTTGAAACTGTTCCATATGATCTAGAATTACTTCCAAATCGCCAAGGTGTGTATCCCTTTTCTTGGATTTTGCCAAGGTGTCATCCACATAGTCTTCCATATTCTTATGCATCATGTCATGGAAAATAGTAGTCATAGCTCTTTGATATGTAGCTCTGGCATTTTTTAATCTAAATGGCATGACGTTCCAACAATAGGTTCCCCATGCACAAGTGAATGTAGTTTTCTCTTGGTCTTGAGGAGCTATTTTGATTTGATTATACCCAAAAAAGCCATCCATCAAAGAATAGATCTCATAGCCCGCGGTCATGTCCACTATCATGTCTATGTTAGGGAGTGGAAAATCATCCTTTGGGCATGCTTTATTAAGATCTCTAAAGTATGTGCACACATGAATGGATTTGTCATGTTTTGAAACTGGCACAATATTGGATATCCATTCGGCATAATCAATAGCTCTTATAAATCCTGCACTGAGGAGTTTCTCTAATTCATCTTTGACAAGGAGAGCTATGTGAGGATGCATTTTCCTCAATTTCTATTTTACTGGTTTGATTTCTGGAGCTATGGACAAATGATGCATAATGATACTGGTGTCCAATCCTAGCATGTCTGAGTAAGTCCAAGCAAAATTAATTTTCTTTCTTTGTAGGAACTTGGTATATGCCTCTTTTTCTTGTGTTGACAATGATTGAGCCAAATGAATTATTTGTGGAGCCTCTGGTGTATTCAAATTAACTGGCTGTGTAGGCTCAACAAGCACTGAAGACCTATCCTGAAAATATCTTGGAAGATTATCAAGTACCTCATTCTTAGGCACCTCAGGGAGGTTTTCACCTTTGGATACGTCTTTTATTTTTACTTTTTTGGGTTCTGACACTGCCACATAGTGGTTTTCACCATCAAAACTCCTATTTTTGTTTCTTTTCTTTTTATTTTTTGACTGAGGTACTTGATATTTGGCTCTGTCATACTTGTAGTTGGTTCGCTGGTGGAAGAGACTACAGATTCAAGGGCATTCAGGTAGCAGGCTATCTCATAGTCATTTGAAAAAGTTAGGAGCTGAGGCTCTTGATAGCGTTGAGACCAATCAATTAAGTGCGGATTGACAAGGGGTAGGTCAATGGTTGGTTCAATATTGTGTATGTGAATGACATCATCTCTAGTGATTGCAAAGTTAGGATCTGTCAAGTATCCCTCTAAGGTACCCAAATCAGGACTTATCCTACTAAGCGAAGTATCGTCCACTAAAGCGACTCATGGATTCCAATCTTCTAGTCTAGACTCGTTAGCTACCTCGGATTGGGAACTATATGTATGGACAATAGCAATGTCCATGTCAACTGTAGAACAATCAGAAAGAGTCTCCCACTCATAATCATGTGAGTCTGTATCTGAATCCCGGCTAGGATGCTTACACCAACCATATTTTTTAGGTCTTGAAGTAGAAGCGTTGATGTCACCAAGAGTAACACCCTCTTGAATGCCATTTGTGTACTACGTTTCTTGAATGGGATCCTCAACATGATCTTCAATAGTGGATTGTTCTTGTTCTAGTTCTGAAACTATGGGATTATCAACTGTAGTATCTAAATCTCCCCAAAGGAGATTGGTGGAAGGGACCCAATCTTCACACCTATCTTGCTGATTTTGCACATTGGGTATGTATTCATCATCACTATCCATCGCAGCTAGGATAGGGGCAACTTTCTTGTTCTGACTCTCAAAACCTAGGCCAATTGTAATCTTAGATCTGCGTCCAAAAAGAGCATGATTGAGTGGCTCAACCTTAGCATCTAGTCTATGACTGAGAGGACCATGACCTGGGTAACCCATATTTTTGACCAAAGTATATCCTCTCCCATAAGTTTTAGGAGATCTAGACAAATTCTCATTGTGCTTGTATTTTTCCTCTTTGTAAATCCAGTCTCTAACAACTACTTCCTCTTTCTCATCTTGAATGGGTATTGAAGAATCTACGAATGTATCAAACAGAGTCATTGCTGAGGACGAGGGACGCATCTCCTGTGAAGGTTTACCATAGGACCTAGGTGAGACTGGCAGCTTTGTGAAGGAGTCAATGTGATAACCCCCCATACCAAGGTCTATGGTTTTGAACTTATTATGACATTGTGTCAAAGTTGTATCAAAATTTTCTGCTTCCTGATTAAGAGGAACATGGGTCCCTGCTGAAATTGCATTAACAGATAATGTGCTATCCTCGGGTATACAAACCTCTACTCCATTATAGGGGAACTTGACACATTGGTGGTAGGTGGACAACACCGCTTGCATGTCATGGATCCATAGTCTACCAAGCAGAATATTATAGGCTAAAGGACCAACATCAACAATTTGAAATAAGATGTCCTTTTCAACAGGGCCAATCCTGACAGGAAGGACGGCCAAGCCTTTAGAGCTTCTCTCTGCCTCATCATAGGCTTTGATGGTTATTTTCTTGCGAGTATCAATAACTTGCTCTGAGTAACCTAGTATTTTCAGCAAACTCAAGGAACAAATATTGAGCCCAGCACCCCCATCAATCAACACACGCCTGACATGGGTCTTGTGAATCATGACTTCAATGTGGAGGGTGAGATTATGCGATGGCTCAAGGCTTTGTCATCTTCTTCTGAGAATGTGAGGTAATGTGGGCTGGCAAGGTGATTTACCATATTTTGGAATCGATCAATGTGTATGTTGTTAGGGACATTGGTTGTACGCAAAGCATCTTCAAGGAGACACTTATGTCTTGGAGACAACTCTAGGAGCTCAAAAATTGAGATTTGAGCTGGTGTTCTTTGTAACTAATCAACAAGATTGTAGCTCATTCTAGATTAACCGCTGACTTGGTGGTGACATTCTTAGATGTCACCTGCTTTGATTTGCTAGATTGGTTAGAATTAGGACCTATAATGACCACAGGACCTTGACCTTGGCTTCTAGTGACAGCATTAAGAGCTTGAGATGACCTTTGAAAGTGAGGACCTCTAAGCACCACCACGGGTTCGTTATCAAATATAGGAGAGTCCACATCATGACTATGAGAATTTTTGCTTTGCATCATGTTGACATTTTCATCCACAGCTTCAAGCATATTGATAACATTCTCTGCAGACGTATAGGTGTAGTTGATTGCAGCTTTGCCATCTTTGGGTTTAGAGGTTTCCCCCTTATCATATTTAGGCAAAGGTTCCTTAAACGCTTTATGATCTGCATTGGTCTTCAATCCATCAATCTGAAGTTTACCATTTTCAATAAGATCTTGAATGAGATGTTTAAGTTTCCAGCAGTGCTCTATGTCATGTCCAATGCCATTATGAAATATGCAGTAAGCTTTTTCATTCCACCAATATGGCTTAATGTCAGGTATGTGAAATTTTGTTGGATCTTGTGGTTGTGCAAGATTGTTATCAATAAGCATTTTGAAAACATCTTCATAAGAATCCCCAAGCTTAGAGAACTATCGCCTCTCCTTTTTAGGTCTTTCTTGATACCTTTGTTTATTCTCTTGTTGGTTAGAGGATGTATTAAGCTTCATAACTTGAACTGCACTAGATAAATGAAGGACACCTTGATCCTTTGGTTGGTTAGAGTCAACAACTTTGTCATTGACTACTTGCTTATTTTTATTCCAGTGTGAGTTCTTGCCTTTGTCCTTATGATGGTTGTTATTATTTTGACTATTGTTGTTATTATGTTGTTTAGTCAAAATACCTTGCTCTTTTAAGACATCCTCTATTCTACATGTGGTTTCGACCATGGTGTCGAATGAATCAAAGACCATCTTCCGAACCTCATACCGCATCTCAGGTACTAAATTGCTCACAATGATATCAATTCTCTCCTGTTCAGGAATTGTCTTATAATATCGGGAGCATAATCGTCTCCACCTTTGTAAAAATGTAACAAAAGATTCCCCTTGATTCTATTTCAAATTACACAAATCGAGCATGGTGACCGATCTTGATAAGTTGTAGGCAAAATGTTGCACAAATCTGTGAACCAGTTCTTTAAAATTTTTGACAGGAGGGGTTGTGTTGGTAAACCACTCCATAGCTTGACCTTTTAGACTCCTTGGGAATAGTCTCATCAAATAGGAATCCTCATGGTGGAATTCAAAACTCATGGTATAAAACAGGTGCACATGATCATGTGGGTCACCATTACTGTCATATTTGTCATATTGGGGAAACTCAATTTTCCTAGGAAAATCCATCATGCTCACGCTCTTATCAAAAGGATTAGGACAAATAGAATCAAGGTTGAAGGAACTCTTAGGAGCCATCATCTTCTTGATTTGCTTAATTTCTTCTTCTTGTGAGGGACTATGTTTCTTTATTTTCCTATCCACATCAAAGTTGCAAGGGACCCTCGCACCCTTGTTGATTAAGCTCTCTAGGAACTTATCCTTATTTTTCTCAACATATTTTTCCACATATTGTTGGAAAAGTGGTTCCTTTTGCATTCTCATAAAGTCTTGAGCTTCATAATTTGCACTACTTCCTCCATGTTGAGAGCCATGATGAACTCGTTGGGAGGGTTGTCTTGAGTTCCTAGGAGGCATTTGTCTCCTATAGTGAGCATGTTGTAAAGTCCTTCCTCTAGGACTAGGAGATTTTGAAGGAGTCCTTGACCGCCTTCTACTTTTTGGAGTTCTTGGGGGAGTAGAGGGTGGAGAGTTGTTTCCACTGTTGGTACCCCCATTGTTAAATTGATTGTTGAGTTGTTGGGCTAATAGCCTATCTTGCTCCTCTTGGAATGATTTTCTCTCTATGTCCAACAAGGCTCGTTGTTCCTCTTCTAGGAGCCTAAGTTTTTCTTCTTTTGTAGCTTGTTCATTCAAGAAGGCTTGTCTTTCCCGCTCAATTCTTTTTAGCCTCTCACTTGTATATCTTGAAGTTGTTTTTAGTGGGGAACTTGGTCTTGAACGGTTGAACAAGTTAGCTACGATCACATGAGCATCACAAGATTGGTTGTTTTGGTCCTCATGTTGTGACCGTGCATCTTGATGAGCTTGTGCATAGTGTCTTTCGGCTCGTTGATGTGCATCTAGATATCTTGAATTAATAAGAGGCGATTCAGGTTGATTGTCATCATTGAATGACATGTTACTCCTATGTCTCTGAAAAATGTCATCAAAAGTTTGATCTATTGCTTCTCTTTGTCTCCTAGTCAAAGTGTAGCTCATGTCCATATGTGATTGAGAGGATGGTAAAGAAGTACTCAACTGACTAAGGCTACTCTTAGGCTCAAACCAAACCTCTGAAGCACTCCTAGGAGATTGATTGAATACGGGTTCCTTCCCCTTTCACCTTTGACGAGTTTGCACTAAAGGTAATTGTTCAAAAACTACTTGAGGTTGTTTTCCTTGACCCACTTTGTATCTTGTTGTAACCGGCATGAAAGAAAAGACCCTTAGTGAAAAGATAATCTTAGGACTCACTAATTGTCAAACTAGGATAGTGAAAATATTCAATTGTCCAAAAATAGATATGATAAGATAGAAAGCTGTCAAAGGGTATAAATCAACACTGCCACAGTGGTGCATAACAAAAGGATTCCAGTATCCTAGCACATATGGATCAGGAGGATGATTTAACCAAAATATATTGAAATTGAATTTATATGAAAGTGAATTTGGACAAAAGAGTACTCAAACTCTCCAAGTGTGCAATCAAAGAATCTAAAGGTGAATCTTGTCAACAAGGATGGTTCCTAACTTACTAATGACAAGAAAAAATTTTGGTGAAGGCAAAGATTACTAACTCAAGATGTCTAGAGCCAAAAATCTAAGGCACAAACAAGCTTTCAGGTGCAGGGTACAAAACTTACTAAAATCTGGTCAACAAAGAGGAAACTGAAAATTGCTCGAATGAGGCAGACAGCAAAAAAAAATTTGGGCGACAGTATCCAGGCAAACAGGGCGACACTTTCTCAGCAGGCGATACTTCGCTCCAAGCAGGGCAACAGTTTCCAGGTGACTCGGGCGACGGTTTCCAGCAAACAGTGCGACAGTCTTCTAGTAGCGAACTATCGCACGATACTTCTCAGTAAAAGGGGTGATACTGTTCCAGGGTCGTACGACTATTTGACTAGTGAAGTGCAAAATCTCAATTTTAATGACTATTTGTTCAAAATTTCAGTTTGAGGGTTGATTTTTTCAATCTCAATCACAGTGACAGCAGTAAATTGACAAGTTTGCAAACAGTAGGTGATCAAACATGTCATAAAACACTTGAAACAAGGGCAAAAGCAACCTTGCCAAGACAAGCACTTGTGATATCAAAGCAATAAAATCATATGAATGCTACCATGATGTTTGCTTTTCAAGAACATTTACACAGGTATATCACAATGAAAACACTTCAAGCACTTTTTAGCCTAAAAGGACAATGGCTCAATACTTAACAACTTGGCCCACACTTGATGTCCCATTGCCTCACACAAAGTGGTTACCCACAATAGATATTGGCTTTGTCCTGGAAGTGCCAATGATACAACCAAAGGAACACAGATGGTGAGTAATCTTGGGTGATCTAGGTTATTCCACTTGGATCAATCCTTGCACCAAGAAGCTAAGCGGCAAAATAGGGTGGCCTCTATCTATGGTTCTTACTAAGGGCTTCCATTCATAGTACCCCTCTTGCTCCCCAAAGGGACTCCTTACCTTGCGGCAAGTAACGGACCTCGTGGCCTCAAGAGTACCTTAAGCATTCTTGCTCAATATTTTCCTCATGTCATAATCTCACAAGTACTCACATCAAGCGAAGACAAGCACTATATCTACCAAGGTTTTGTGTCCTTGATAGCCTTGAGTTTATAGTGGGTTGGAATAGCCAGCAATAAGCTTGTCCCCACTTGGGTTGTTCCTCTTGATTGCTCAAGAGCAGGGCCGCTAAAGGATTCTAAAGATCTAAACAAAGAATAGATCAACTTATGAGATTCAAGAATTTTGTTTCACCACAAGGGTGAAGAGCATACTCCCTTATCCCAAAGCTTTCTCCCAAACACACCAAGCAAATGTTCAATTACCCTCTTGCTTTCAAAATCCAAAGATGGGTCAAGATTTTCTGGTTCACCACAAGGGTGAAGAACATACTTCTCCTACCACCCAAGAATTCTTACAACAAGATATTATGTTCCTATGAAATGAAACAACTAGTAATTGCCACACTTGAAAATGAAATAAACAAGCACTTGATTGGGTTTTTATGCTTTGGGCAGCCCTACAAAAATCGTTAGTAGCCCTTGTGCATTTGAAGCTTTGACATGCATTCTTTTGGCAAAATATTTCAAGCAATGAGAGCACCTACAAGCACAACTTGTTAGCCCCACAAGGTTAGAAAAATCAAAATCTAAATGAAATATGCAAATTAAACCTATCTAACCACAGCAAACTAAACCAGCAAGCTAACTAGATCCAAATTCGGCAAAAAAAGAACCAAAAAATAACTCACTGCCGATTACAGGCGACATTACAGTCACCAGAAATGTCGTGCGACACTTCTCTATATACGGGGGTGACAGTTTATCTCCAGGCGACAGTTCGTTGACCTGCACGCGACAAACAGTGCGACACTTTTAACTGGTAAAGTGTCGCCCTGCTATACAAGAAATTGTCGCACGACACTGGAAAACTATCGTACGACACTTTGAGACAGAAAAACAAAGAGCCGAAAATGATGCTAAACTATGACAAAAAAAATTTGAAAATGCATAAAATGAAGGACAAAACCATAAAGTTTTGCTTCACGGTGGGCGCCAAAAATGTACACACTCAAATGGTGTACTTCTCTAAGTCATTATATCCAAGGGAATCCATGAATAAAATACCTTAAAAAGCGACCTAGAGCTCTTTATGCATGGAGTTGCAAGATTATTTAAAATTTGCTCTCAGCTAGAGCTATTAAGCTAATGACCTTGCTAGTCAACCACACAATGAAATATTCAAATGAAGACAAGGGCAAGAATGCCAATATCCCCAAGAATCACTATGAAATGCAAATGCAAACTAGATTAAGATGAATATCCAAGCTAGAAATCAGAGGTGCAAGCTAAGCTATGGAAATGAAAGTACAAGCTATGCTATGAAAAGGAAAGTACAAGTATTACCAAGCCTTCCTAGTTAAACTAGATGATTTACTCTAAAGCTTGAAAGGAAATCCATACTATGAAAGCATAAACATGAAGCTACTATGCATGAATGAAACTAAGAGTGGAATGTAGATGCAAAAGCCAAGAATGCTCCAAATTTTCAAAAGCTCTAAAGTGACCTAGAAAACCTGCAACATAACATTAGTATTCAAAAATGCATATGAAAATGAGGAAGAGAGCTCTTTTTTTATAAGAAATGAGAAGGAATGGACCATAGAGATTAAGAGGCAAAAGATTTAATCAAGGGTGGAGCTTGAAAAAGGAGCAATCCATGTGCACAAATATCCTCCAATGGGAAAATAAGAGTTGACTTTTGTGTCCATATGAGACAAAAAATATTTTTTCCCTTTTTATAAAATAGGAATAATGATTTATTTGTGCAACTTAGGATAAGAGGAAAAGTGGGGGCTTTTTATTTATTAAAAGGGGAGGAAATTCATTTTAAATAAATAAAGACTTGGGATAAAATGGTTAGCCCAAGGCAAATAATCGAAAATGATAAAATAGGACTTGATCAAGGAAATTGATATTGAGTTGAAAATGTTGATTTTTGAAAATATTGATTCAAAGATTTGATAGATTGCTAAATGGGGGCCCAAAGTCTAGGCGACCATTTTAGGGTGCATACACATATTAGGTCATTGAATACACGCACCTTAGAGAGTATACACATACATATTGGGCACACAAAACAACTCAATTATATAAATATCATTCAACCCTAATGCACACAAGCATAATGTACACCGTACAAATTCAATTCGCAAATGTGATGGACTCATAACATAACTTCCCTTTAAACAAGGGTGCATCATGTCAAAGCTTGTGTCACATTAGCACACCATAAAACTTCAATGAAAATTAGCCCCATTTACTCATCATAGAGAGTGTTATGCACCAAAATCAATCACATACATAATATTCAACCATAATATGAACTAGACCAATTTACATTTCAAATTAATCCATCACATGTACACAACTTGATGATGTATATACTACCAATGCTAATGTACACAAGCACTTAAAGCACATGTATAAATTTGTTTCACACTTGATCAACATCATACATGTATGGCATGCAAACTTTGCACACCCTTTATTGATCCCTAAAGTGCACAAGTCTATCATACACACTATGCAATTTTAGCACATGTTAAACATACACATTATTCATCTCAAACCAATAACACATTATAAAATTTAAATATAAAAAATATTTACTTTTTATTTATAAAATAGGCAATTATAAAAATGAACTCTATAATTGAAAGAATATAGTATTTTTATTTCTATTGTATAGCATATACCAATAATTGTTTTCTCAAAACACTTCAAAAAATTATATTCACATAAAAAGGCTAAACAATGTGACAAAAAAACACATTAAATTCAATTAATTTTTCATACCTTGTTGTCGTTTATTCCCCGGCTATTCACTTCTATAGACTTCAACTAAATATGTCATATATTAGGAGAAAGTGTATTTGTATTATATTTTAAAAAAAATACACTTATTTTATGTAGTTACAACTATTACTTTAAAGGACTGAACCACCATCCACAACAATAATAACTTTGATCAATTTAAAAAGAAATAAAAACAAAATGAAAATAAAATAATAGTAATAGAGAGACAAGAGAGACACTCTCAAAGATGTCCATGGCCATCTTGTGAGAATTTTTGGAGGCATATTTCTACCCCTCCCCCCAAAAAATATCTTTATTAATTTTAATTGTTGAACTATGTTTACAATAAATATAAATAATCAATTTAAATGAAATGTCACTTATTTTTCTACTTTCATTCCATTATGAAAAATACAATATGACGATCTTTTCTTACAAGTCTTGAATTTTGAAGCTCTCATTGTTGTGCACAAATCCACTAATGACTTGTATGCGTTCCAAGTCCAAAAATCCTGCATATCGTACCAATGTTCAGTATCCAAATAAACTTATAATCAACATTAGTGTAAACTGCGGAAACAAACCTGATTGTACCAATGTTCATAATCCAAATAAACTTGCAATCAACATTAGTGCAAACTGTTGAAACAGACCAGATTGAATTCGTTGAAGATACAATAAAAATAGCTAAGAAGTAAAGAACTTGCATCTCTACTAGAATCTTATTGTAGGAAAGGTCCAGGGATTATAGATAGGTTTGTCGAAAAACTATCCAGATATGTTACAAGTAGAAAAAAATAGAATCCATTCCTACAACTCTAAAACATGAAGATGAATGGGGAGGTGGGAAAGATCCAACTTGGTATCTCTCTAAATTACAACAGTTGGAAAGACTAGAAAATATCCCCTCAGCAAGTAGTCTGTACAACCTTCCCATTGGGGATAATTTTTCATTTGACAGACCTCCAGGCAGCTAAAATAACACAGGAATTTCAACAATTAAATCAACTGCTTCAATATTATTTATTTTTAAATTAAAAATATACCAACAGAAACATGTATAATGAGTTCAAATCCACCTCACTGTAAAAATGTGCTTGCCCTGTTTTCTTCAGAGCCAAGCCATCCTCTTTTCTGCAGTTCAAACTTTGACATTTCCTTCTCTCTGTATTCAGAAACTTCACTCTCTCCTGGAAAATCACACTCATAACAAAACAAAAGTTAAACAATGGTCTGTCTACTTCTAGTGTCTTGTCAAGCCAAAATGCCATCCTGACATATCATTTGTAGACTGGGAGGTTGAGCTTGTTGGCAGAGGAAAAGTGATTGATAAAACAACAAAGAAGAAAAAAGGCATAACACAAAGAAGAAGAAAAAAGGCAGCTTGTATAAAAAATGAGGATGGAGCAATATGTAAAATGGCAGCAAACAAGCTCTTCAATCGCCAATTCACCAACCACGGTCTGTATGTAGGAAAACAGTGGGCAGTATAAGATCTCTTTTCATTTTCACCTTCCTAACAATGACTCAGAAAAATAGGAAAAGCTTTTCAACATATCTTGTAAATGATTATGTATTAGTAGGAACAGTGATCTTTTTTTACTTGCATCTCTACTTGCATGTTACTAGAAACAAAGCCTGTTACTAGACATGATAAAAATAGCTAAGAAGTGAAGAACTTGCAGATTATTGTCTGCATGAAGATGACTAAGGAGGTGGGATAGATCTCATTAATTTTTTTAAAGGAAAGTCTCAATAATTTTTTTAATGGAGATTTCTGTAATTGTTTACAATTTCGTTTTGGAAGATTTGCTATTCAATATGAAAACCTAAACATAAACCTATATTGATGTAAGATCTGAGTACTTGATTTTAGATAACTCTAAAAATTTCTAGAGTTAATCTCAGAAGTTACTATTTTGAAATTTAAAGGTGAATTCAATTGCCTATAAATTCTATGGGCCTTCAGTGGACGTTAAATAAAAGAAATAATTAAATTTTAGAAAGGGTTTTGTATGACCAAATTCATCAATTAAAAGACTTCTCATTGTCAATATTTGAAGGAAGCTAAAATTGAATCAGCAGTCGGTTACAATAGTCTACAAACAAAAATTACATATAAAAAATAAATAATGTAAAATTTTTAGGGTAAAATGGAATATCTAGAGACAAGATACATGATGTGATTATTGAAACGGACCTCTACATGTAAATGTCTTTGCCAGGGCTTAAATGCCTTTTGCAGAGATAGCACATCCAACATCCCATAATTCGTGGCGCCTCCTTGTAGGAGAATGAACAATTTCACTTTCTAAGCTGCAATGATTATATATATGCTTTGTGCTGGATTTTGCTCAGTTTTCTTTAAGGGAAAACTTGACGAGGCATTTGAAGAATTTGACTGAATATTAGATAATTTCAAGTGGGAATGAATAGAATTTAGGATGACAGGATATAATCTCGGCTTTTGGGGAAGTTAACTGAGTAGTTAACACACTTTGATTAGAACCTATCACAATTTTTAGTTGTGATCCAAGCAGGAGCCAGACCTTGGGGATCTGACCTATTTTTTTATACCAAAATAGCTTGATATCCAGAAACTCAATTGCTATTGAAAGACATTGAAACAGTAACTGAATGTCTAAGGAGAGACATTTGTAGCAGCTGCACAGCTTGTACAGAAAAACATTTGCAACAGCTAAATGACTGCTATGTAAATCTGACATCCACAGTTACAGGACTGCCATTGAAACATGTTCCGGAAGTTTCATGCAATTGAAAATACTAGGCTATATAGTTTTGTGATGATCTCAGAAGGGAGTTGTTCAGAGGCAAAATAACCAAATCTATTTATTTACTTTCTTCAAAACTGAGTAGCATAAAAATTTTGCGGACAATGCACTACTTATATAGAAATGACAAAAGAAATACACCTATAGTTTGATTTTCCATGATTGCTTTAGTGGAAAGTTTCACAGCATGCACACTCTGAAATTGATGAAGGAAGATGAGAAATTAGTGGGATACAAAGGGTAATATGGAAGGTGAAGAATCACATCCAGCACTCAATGCCCCATCATTAGATCGGTTTTTGGAATCATTTTGGCAAGGAAGAAGGATGGAATAGGGGAGATTAATCAGGCTAGAGGCAAATACTTGACCAAAGGGCCATTTGCACAGGTAGATGTTTGTTGTGATCTATACCTATGATAATGTTTGTTGTAATATGTTACATCTAATTTTCATAGCTGAAGGAGAAGCATTCAGTCATTTTAGTAGTTAGAGTTGTACTTTCAGTAGTGTCTGGGTTGTAGAAATAATGTCCCTCTGCTTACTTGACTGTAGCATATCAGTTTTGCTGCAATAGCCTTTTTTGTTGATCATTATATGCATTGTTGTTTTAATTTCTCTCTTTTAAGACTGATGAAAGTGGAAAGTATTTAAGGTAAAATCTCTCTACAAAACTGCAGCATAAGCCCCCTAACTTCTAGATTCTAAACCACTCCTAAAACCTAAAACAATAAACAAGCCTACAACTATGCACCTTCTACAAATTTCGCAAAAAAATAATAACTAGGAAGCAAATTTGACCCATATTTTTTATCTCAGAGGTTTGAACTCAGCTCTACAATGCCCACATTGCCCTTGGAGGGCATTGCCTATGATTGGTGGCACCATGGTCTGGTTGCAAAAGGGCATGACCTTGCACAGATTTTTTGATAATTTAAGTCATAAGTTCCTAGACACATTTGAGCAAAAGGATGAGGAAAAGTATTTTGAAGAGTTTGCCAGAGTCAAGCAACATTCCTCTATAGATGCATTTGTAGTAGAATTATAGAGAGTTGCAGTTGTGTTACTTGACATTTTAGAGAAGAGGACCACTTTCCTCTTTGTAGGTTTGTATAAGCCACTCAAGGGTCTAGTTAAACCCTTTGCAACATCATTACCTTAGGGAGCTATTAAGAGGGTTTTGACACTTGAGCTTTCCATATTAAGGAACAAATTCTTGTCTCAACCTAGACCACCCATCAATAGATTGTAGAAGGACAATTTTACAGAAGGAGGATTTACTTCACAAAGAACTACTCCTCAACCCATTGTGGTGAAAATATTGACGAGTAAACTAAAAATGAGCTCAGAAGAAAAAAGTTGTGCTTCTCATGTAGGGAGTCTTGAGGACTTGGTCACAAATGCCTTGGCAACAGCCAAATGCATTATATTGAGTTATGTTATATAAAGAGATTGAAGTTGAAGGACTATAACTGCTGCAAGCAATAGGAAAGTAGAGTATTGTTTTCAATTTTGAGATAGAACCTGTAGGCATTTGAAAATGCACTTGTAGTTCACTTAGGAATACCACGATAGCATCTATTCAGGGTTCATGGGGAGCTATCAGACAACTAATTACATTTCTTAA
This sequence comes from Chamaecyparis obtusa, assembly GCA_027943335.1. Taxonomy (NCBI): domain Eukaryota; kingdom Viridiplantae; phylum Streptophyta; class Pinopsida; order Cupressales; family Cupressaceae; genus Chamaecyparis; species Chamaecyparis obtusa. Next base: position 165,183 of record BSBK01010642.1, on the reverse strand, counting down.
TTATGGTGGGGCTCTCCACAACTTCACTGATGAAGGCTTAGTGATAAGAAAGAATTGAGGGTTGACGATTTCATCAGATTCAATGTCATTGTGTCAACTTGAGTTATCCCTTGGTGATAATAAAATGTGTGACAATTTCTATGGTAGGACTAGGGGAAGCAAATATATGGCCCTTGGAGTATAATGTTTGTGTTCCCTTGAAGACTTTTCCCAGATCTATCAATCCATGAAATTGAAGTTCAAATTTCAAGGGAATGACATGATACTTAAGGGCATACTCAAGAGGTCATATTAAATGGTCACGTCGACGAGGATGGAAGGGACTCTCTATAAGGAACTAGTCTCACGGGCAACTAGTTGCTTTGTATGGAAACACATGCCAACTTTATCTTCAAGTAATCACCACCTTTATCAGAATAGTATGTAGAATATCATTGACAAGTATAGTGTAGTGTTTAGTGGCATGCTTCTAGGATGACATTGGATAAGGGATCTCAACAATTTATAGAGTTGGGCTCTAATTCCATCATAATCATAGCCTCCAGAAAATGTCTTGATATCCAGTGGAGAAGTTAGACTTCTAACTCCTGAATCTGAGGCTGCCTTTGGACTATTGAATCCTATGAAAATCCTAGGAGTGTTGAAGAATTTGGGTTTATATTCAGAGTGGTCTGATGAACTATGCAATCGACTCTCTAATTCTGAGGTCTGCCCCAGAATCTTCACCATGTCATTCCTTACAGATTTATCCCAATTCTATGGCTACTGATCTGTAAATCTAAAGCACACATATTTGGTATAATTCAGGGACCACAAAAATGTTGTTCTCACTGAATTCACTTCAAATGACAATCAAAGAATATTGACTAAATGTTTAGATACAACAATTGTCGTTGTATTGCACAAGAAATGTGAACAGCACATTCAACAACATTTAAGAGGAAAAAAAATAAAAAGAAAGGAAAGGATAAAGCATTTTGAGGTCTCTATGCAATTGAATCTCTAATTTGAGGTCTCCCCTAGGATTTTCATCATGGCATTCCTTGTGTTCTATCCTCATTCTATGGCTACTGATCTGTTAAATCTAAAGCACGCATATTTGGCATAGTTCAGAGGCCACAAAAATCAAAATTGTTGTTCTACTTGAATTCACTTCAAATGATAGTCAAGAATGCTTACTAGAGTGTTTACAGAATAGTTCTTGCAGCAGCATTTAAAAGCAAACAAAAAGAAAAAGAAAAGAAAGTAAAAATATATTGACAGACAATTACTACCCTAGAACCCCAATGTGGAGAAACCAGATGGAAATAGCAAGTTGTCTGTTTCATTAGTCTTCTTATGGCTAAAAAATAGATACAAAGAGCATAATAAGAAATAACTAAAACAAGAATTGTTGAGATAAATGTATTGTTGATTCGAGATTTTAGAGCTGGGGTTTTAAAATAAAGCATTATGGTTTTTGACAATTTAGAATCTAGCTAGAGAGGGAGATTGTAGGTAGAGGCAGAGTACACGCATTTGAAGTTTGTCTAAAGTCTCTATAATGGAGAATTTGATAGGACATCCATACATCAAGTTTATGTTAAGAATACTGAGTTCATAAAATATTGTTCTTAACTGTAACTATGCAATTTATAGCATAAATCATAGCAAATGATTTGATGCATTCATATTCTCTAATCTATTTTATCATGACATTCTGGTACAGCTGGGTTTTAAAAAGAAGAAAAAGTATGCTAACCTCATCATCTTCATCTCTACTTTCCCTTGCTTTTGATCTCTTCTCTTCCTTTCTTTGACATCCGATCCCATCAGGGTTGTGTCTATGTTATAATATTTTACATCACAATAGGGCATTCAATGGAATAGGGTGACCCTATTTTGACAGGCATATTTAATAAAGTATTAAAAATATAAATCAAACTAGTAAATACCGCCTTATATAACAGAAGAAACAACTATTTAAACTTGTAAAGTAGAAAATTATAACAGGTCATGCACAATGCCTAAATTATGAAAGGAAGTTGGCTGGATTCATGAGACGTACCTGATTGATCACAACCAGCTCACTGTCAAGCCCTTTAACCGTGAACCAAGAATATATTGAATACGTTGGGACTGTAAATCAAGACAAGGAACATTTTATTTAAGAAAAAGAGAGACAGAGGATGGAAAACTAAAAACCTACAAAATTATGGCTGACTACCATCTAGAAAAATCAGAGAAACTATGTCTTACCACATGAAAGGAATACGTTTAGCAAATTGAGAAAGAGACAGAGAGGAGAGAGCTAAAAAAATTCTAACGCGCCTTAGTTTCTAAATCTCTCAAAGCGATCCATCATCTCTTTTGGACACAACACTCCAATACCAGTTCCCTCTTTTGCCCTGATTTTAGCATTTTTCCTTCACTTAGATTATTGTATGAATCTCCCAAATTGCCTCTAATTGTAGGTCTTTAATTTGAACCTCTTTTGAAGTTCTTGACAACTGAGCAACCTCCAGTCCTCCGTAATTTCCATTCAGATTTTTCCTCCAATGCCCTTACCCTGGTTTTATTTGCTCCTCATTTTTCCTTCATTTCAAGGCCGTATGAATCGTCCTTCAAGCACCTTCTGCCCAATGCACAAAACTTTTATACAAATGCAAAGCTCCGTTCTACCACAAATCCTCTTCCCTCTTTGCCCTGATTTTGTTTGCCCGTGACTGCCTCTAATTATAGCTCTGTGTATGAATCTCCCAACGGCTAGCCTAGCTGGCATTACGCTCCACTCCAACGGAATTTTGAAAAAAAAGCACTGAATTTTCAAAGAAAGCAGTTAGGCTAGTCTCCCAACGGAATTTTGGTAAAAAACAAGTTTTCAAGTATGAAAAGTCTGATCGCCTCCAATTTTAGCTCTCTGCATGAAAAAACTTCAAATCCAAGCACATTTATAATTCTAAAGTGTGTGATATTTTGTTTATTTTTGTTTATTGGGTGTGATTTTTGTATGGCATGTTTTCATAAATTATATCTAGTTATCATTTTAGAGATTTTATTTTATATGTAGTTATCATTTTAGAGATTTTATTTTAGAATTAAAATGTTAATTAGTTAGAGTTACTTCATTGGTGTTGTTTCTATATCTATTACTATTGATTGTTATAGAAGTATTTTCAAAACTTTTTGATGATTTGTCATTTGTGTGGTACAATATTTTAATGATCAATGTCTAAGAGAAATGTGATATAAGTAGTTATAAGTAAAGGTTTTTATTAAAAAACATATATAAGTATATATCTTAGAAGATTTAGTTGTATAAGGAAACCTCTCATCTCATAAGATGTCAGTGATTTGTTTTTTACAAAGATCTTTGTATTTATTTATTCATTTATTTGATTGATAAGAAGAAAAATAATAATTGTATAATTGTAAGTTAATGTTTTATAAAAGATTTTTAAAGAAATATCAAAAGAAAGTTTTGCTAAATTTAAAATTGTATGTTTGGAATGATAAAGTTAATGTGTTTTATAAATCAAAATAAAGTTTTACAAGCATCATTTTCTATGTTTATATGCAATTGTAAAAGGTGCATTGTTTGTGGAATTTGACACCTTCAAAATTGGTAGTGTTTTATTGTGTCAATAAATATTTGTATTCTATGTACCATTCACATTATGTTTGAAAAAAAGATATTAGAAACTCGTGTGTTTGTATTATCAAAAAATCTAATGAGATATAAAATGGATAAAGTTTAATAAAGAGATTTATTGGAGGTTAGAAACATCAAATCTTGGAGGAATATTATCATCTTGAGATAGTATAGTTGGCATCTAGGGTTGTACACTTGTGAATAGTTGAGTATGTCTAAATTTATAAGTATTATTGATTAATTAGGATATTTCATTGAGCATAAGAAATTCGGGGTGTTCTAAAGACATTCGATGGTCAACTAGGACATTTGCATACATAAGCATTTTTTGGTGTTTTAAAGAGATTTGGTAGTCAATTAGGACATTTGTATAGATATGAGCATTTGTGGTGTTTTAAAGAGATATGGTAGTCAATGAATAGTTGAGTATGTCCGAATTTATAAGTCTAATTGATTAATTAGGATATTTTCTTGTACACAAGAAATTTGGGGTGTTCTAAAGACATTTAATGGTCAACTAGGACATTTGTTGAGCATTTTTTGGTGTTCTAAAGAGATTTGGTGGTCAATTATGACATTTGCATAGATATGAGCATTTGGGGTGTTTTAAAGAGATTTGGTAGTTAATATGAGGGTTCCTATAGTAATCCATGTTTTAGTATTTATGTTCTTTCCTTTAAAAAAAAGTATAAACCTTAATGGAGTGTTCTAAAAATTGTGGTTTAGATGTTTTAATAAAGTCACCTTAGTAACATAGTTTTAGTGTTAAAATATTAATTAGTTGGGACATAGTTTGTCATATTTAGTTTACAATTTTTTTTTGGAAGTTACAAGAATGTAATGCTTTATATAAGAATTTACACAATATATTAAAACCTTGAAACTAATAATTCATCATTTTTTATGCTTTTAATGTTGTGCAAATGTAAAAGCTCTTCATTTTTCCAATGTAATCAAACTATGACCCATCATTTTCTATGGGGCATTTACCAACAACTTATTCATATCTTAGTGATCAATCTATCTCCGATTCATTTTTGGATCACGTTCTAAAACCCCCTTGCGAAACACTATAAATGTCTAGGGATCCTAGTGTCTCTTACATCTATTAACCTAAGCTCTAAGTACCATTTTTAATTTTTCATGGACCAACTAGGATTTAAACTTAGGACCTCTTATTTGTTGATGGGGTGTTATATGATTCAGCTACTAACCCTCTTGGTGATGAGTACATCTTTGGTTCACTTTTGTTTTAGTTCCCTTGATCAAATTTTGGCTTTATATAAATAATCAAGAACCATAAAATTAAATCAATATCAGCATGCATTCTAGAGTGATAAAATATCTCATATAAGCTTATGACCCTTGAGAATAACTTGTTAGTCTAAATTGTGTCATTATATAGCTAGCTATCTAATCATGTTTCTTGGATTGGCCTATTCAGGCATAGCATAATTTTATTTAAGCTAGTTTATAATTTTGTCTCACTTCGTAATATTGAGACATGTGTCCTCATCACTTGATACACCTCTTGTACACATATTTGACACTTTCTCGTACACTTTTAAAGTCAGTTCATAAGTGTTTACTTTGAGTCTTACCTTCCTACCTCGTCTACCTTACCCATATATGCATGGAATCTATGTACATTTTTAACACTCTTCATTTATATACTACATATATCTTATTATTTTGATTAGGAGGAAAACAAGATTTGAAAGGTCCTGAACCTTTTACAAAAGACCAGAAAGATAAAACATTAAGCTCCAATTCCAGCAAACAGTTGAAACACAAAAAAGGAAAGCCAAAGGACCAACAACCGAGAAGGAAAGAAAAAAAAGGCCAGCTGGAAAAGGGCAAAGGCCAACTCCCAAAGAACAAAAACTAACAAAAAAGAACAATAGGCCAAAGAAGTAGGATCATTAAATGCTAAATTGAGAAGTTCAGTTGCTTCAAAAGCCAAGAGGACCATGTTTATGACAAAAGCCTTAAGATTATCAATCTCTTTACTAGCACTCCTAGGACTAGTATCAGGGTCTTCCGCACCATGCTTAACCGACTCCTTCTCATTATCTTTTCTCTTCTCCAAACTGTTGATGAGAAAATTGACTTGGTCCGCTGAAGCACGAAGGATATTGCAACTTTTTTCCCCCAATCAACCTGAGAGTAGCCTCTATGTTTGAAAGTCTCTGATCACACACCACGGCCTTAGATTCTAAGGAAGCTAGCACCTTGTTACATTTAGAAAAAAATTCATTCACTGCATCAAATTTGGAATCGTAAGCCTCAACAATCTCATTAGCTTTGTTTATAGTTGTTGTAAGCTCATTCAGAAAAGCAAGAAAGGATTTATCCCCCAAACCCATAGTTTTGAGAATGTTGATTATGGCAGTAAGTCTAGCATTACCATTTTTCAAGTTGGTCATTTCATTGAAGACCCATTTAAGGGCTTCCTTCACTTGGTCCATCCCACTAGCACTATTCATAGAGATACCTTTCAAACCAGGGTTAGGCTTAGGAGTACCTTTAGCTGAGGGGGCATCCATAAAAGAAATCCCAAGAGTGTACGCCTCAGCTTCCTTAAAAGGAACAGGGAAAGCGTGATCTAAGGGAAAATTCTAGGTTCCACGAAGCTTCTTCCCCTTCTTGCAAATCTCCACCAATATCTCATCAGTAGCTTCCCTCTCCTCGGTCATATCATCATCACTACTAGAAGTGGAATCATCAAGAATAAAGGACCTTCTTTTTCAACCCATAGAATTTTTGGACAAAGAATCAATGCCCTTAGCAGCACCTTTGCCCTTATTACGAGGGTTCCTAACATTCTCCTGCGAAGAGTCAGTTTTGTAATCCACCTTTGTATCAGAGTGTTCCCCATCATCTTTTTCTTCCTCAAAATAATCATTTCCAAAGTCTGGAGGCTTCACAGTTTGGGGTTCAAGAGAATTGGGCATGAAGTGCTCATAATGGAGGAGCATAAGACTCACGCATAGCAAGATTCCCTTGAGGGTTCTCTAGGGAATCTTTGATGCTAGCATTCAAGGAGTTCAAGAGTTAGTATGGGAGAAAAATCATATCACCGTAGAAAAAATGATTGAGGAACACAAAATGATAATCGTAAACTCTAGAGAAACCTCTCATCCAAAGTAATATATTGTATCACAGCAAAGAGGACTTTGCCCCAAACCTTTTTAATAACTTTCAAATAATGGTAGGACTTCTTCTTTCTTTTGACATATGATATTCTCATCTTCCTCTTTCAAGAATCTCTTGATCGCAACATCATTAAGGCATTTGTCTTTGTAGAAGTTTCTACCACCTCTGAGAAGGCTCGTAACCTTCGCAATGATCTCCTCAATAATTTTAATAGTATTACCTCCCAAAGAAATTTTCCCATTTCACCAATTCTTGATGAAATATTTGGTGACCGCAGTATCCCTCCCATGAATTTTTTCCAAATACCCAATCATCCCTCCCTTCTTGAGCAAGTTCTAGACTTTCTCTTTATTTTTCCAACTCTCACAGGAGAAGGGTTCCATCTATTTCCTATTACCTCCCATCTCAGCACACTAGACACCTTCCTCAGAATTGAAAACCTTAAATTTAGTAGTACAATGCAAGCGAAAAACTAGCTTCCAATATAAAGCCACAAAAATAGAAAAAACACCCAGAAAGCATGTCGCACCTGACGCCAATAATTACCCAAAGTGTTACAAGGGTACTTGATGTCACCAAACTTAAAAGAAATACTCTTCCTCATGCTAGTTTTCATCATTAAATTGAGTTGTATCAAAACCATGGGTATGATCATATAACAACAATATTTTAATCATGTGCGGAATGTCCAACTCACTCTGCCATTTCATGATGTCACTTGAATTCACACCTTCGTTAGTAAATTCACTAGCAACCACATTCACCTCCCTGTACCCATGAGATATATGACACAAGTCAAAATCTTTGATGATCTCTTTAGCCATAAGGGTGGAATTATGAATAGTCCAAGAGGGAGGACTGGTACCTTTCAAGAAATTAATAATGTTGTTAGAATCTCCCTCAATCCAAACCTTAGAGAAATTAAGATCTTTAGCCATTTTAATACCATGGTAGGCCTCCATAGATTCAGCAACATGTTTATATTGGAATCCAATGGGTGAAGCAATCACCACCAACAAAATACCTTTTTCATCTCTAATAATTCCACTAGAGCTAGCCCTTCTAGGGTTGCCTTTTGAAGCCCCATCAAAATTGATCTTGACCCAACCAGTGGGCGGAAAACCCCACACCGTATCTTCCCTAGTATTATTAGGGGACCGACCAAACTTCTTAGAATTCACCTTCTAGAGAAGAAAAAATTCCTCTTCAAAAGGAGATGTCGGGATAGGAAGATCCATTGAAATGTTGACATTTTTCAGAGATAGCCCTCATAATTTTAAACTCAACCAAATCAGGAGGAAGAGAAGTATCACAAAAAATATGATTATTTCTCTCGTTTCAAATACCCCATAGAGTATGAGGAAGAATAAAATTCAAGAGGATCTTGAGAGTCTTTCCACTAAAGGGATAGCATCATTCCAAAAATAAATCTTGGATATTATTAGGGAAGATCCAACTCATCTTGAGGGAAGATGAGATCTTAGACCAGATAGAGACAGAAAAAGGACAATGAATGAAGATATGATCAACTGATTCCTAGTCTTTCAAACATTATGAGCACCAAAGAATAATGGAGAATGGAGGATGTATACGGATTCTAGGGCTATCAACAAGATTACAATCATGTATAGGTTTCCATTGCCACAGATGGATGATATTATGGATTGTTTGAGTGGAGTTGTGTATTTCTCAAAGATAGATCTAAAGAGTGGATATCATCATATTCGGATCAAATGGAAGAGTACCTTCAAGACAAAGGGAGGGATATATGAGTGGTTAGTCATGCCCTTTGGGCTAACCAATGCACTGAGCACTTTCATGTGGCTCATGAATGAGGTTCTGAAAGAATTTTTGGGTAAGTTTGTCATTGTTTACCTAGATGATATTATGATATTTAGTAAGACATTGGAGGAGCATATAATGCATATTCGTGTGGTTTTAAAGAAGTTAAGGGAAGAGAAATTGATGATTAATTTGAAGAAGTGCAGTTTTGTGGAGAAGGAGTTAGTGTATTTGGGATTTGTAGTTTCAGTAGAAGGTCTAAAAATGGAGCCAGAGAAAGTGAAAGCTATCCTCGAATGGCCTACTCCAAGGAGTGTTACTAAGGTAAGATCTTTTCATGGTTTGGATAGCTTTTATAGAAAGTTTATCAGGAGTTTTAGTAGTATTTATGGACCCTTAACTAAAATAATGAACTAAAACAATGAGAGGGGATATGAAAGAGTTTAAGTGGACTACTGGGGCATATAAAAGTTTTCAACTGTTGAAACAAAAAGTTACAGAACAACCTATTTTAGTACTTCCATATTTCAATAAGGTGTTTCAAGTAGATTGTGATGCTAGTGGTATTGTAATAGGAGCTATTTTGAGCCAAGAAGGTAAACCTGTTGCTTATTTCAGTGAGAAGTTAAATGATGCCAAGAGAAAATATTATATTTATGATCAAGAATTTAATGCTATAGTTCAGGCATTGAAAAAGTTGAGACACTATCTTCTTCCTAAGGAGTTTTTTTTGTATACTGATCATCAAGCTTTTAAATATTTGAATAGTCAAGTAAAGTTTAATCAAAGGCATTTGAAGTGGGTTGAGTTTTTGCAGAGTTGCACATTTGTTTTGAAACATGGGAGTGGAAAGTCTAACAGGGTTGCATATGCTCTTAGTGGATGGAAAATTTTACTGACAGAGATGCAGACTGAGATGATTGGGTTCAAGGAACTCAAGAGTTTGTATCCAGAGGATCCTGATTTTGGTGAAGCTTGGAAAGCTTGTATAGAACTCATTACTCTAGATAGAATGAAGTGGTTGGACTTCATCATCCAGGATGGTATTCTATTCAGAGGGAGTTAGTTGTGCATTCCATGAAATTCTATGAGGGAGAATCTCATCAAGGAGACGCATACTGGAGGGTTGGCTGGACATTTTGGTCGAGATAAAACCCTTGCTTTAGTTAGTGAGAATTATTACTAGCCATAGTTGTAGCAAGATGTCAAAAAGTTTGTACAGAGTTGTAGAGTATGTCAAATGGCAAAAGGAGTAAAGTAGAATACATGATTGTGTCATCCATCACTTGTACCAGAGAAGCCATAGGAGGATATTAGTATGGACTTTGTTTTTGGTTTACCAAGGACTCAGTGGGGACATGATTCAATTTTTGTGGTGGTTGACAAGTTTTCAAAGATGGCACATTTCATTCCCTGCAAGAAGACTAATGATGTTGTTCATGTGGCATAATTATTTTTCAAAGAAGTGGTGAGACTATATGGTCTACCAAAGAGCATAGTTTCAGGTCGAGACACTAAGTTTGTTGGATATTTCTAGCGCACATTATGTAATAAGTTAAAGATAGATTTGAAGTTTAGCTCATCACATCATCCACAAACTGATGGATAGACAAAGGTGGTGAATAGGAGTTTGGGGAATTTGTTGAGATGTTTGGTTGGAGATAAGACAACGGGATGGCATTTGATTTTACCACAAGCAGAATTTGAATACAATAATTTTGTCAATAGGAGCATTGGTAAATCACCATTCTAGATTGTATATGGAAGTAGTCCCATAAATGCTTCCAAGTTGAGGAAGATAGACAAAGGAGAGATAAGTAGTGCTGAAGCTGGGGATTTTGCAGAACATTTGAAAAACATCCATGATGAGGTGAGGAAGAACATTACCAAGATGAATGCATGGTATAAGGCTAAGGCAACTGAGAAAAGGAGGCATAAAAAATTTTAGGTTGGGGATGAAGTTGTGTTTCATTTGTGGAAGGAGCAATTTCCAGTAGGTACATATAACAAGTTGAAAATGAAGAAGTTTGGGCCATGTAAGATACTAAGGAAGCGTGATTCAGGAAATGCCTATGAAGTAGAGTTGCCTACTGAGCTAAATATTTCACTAGTATTTAACATTTTAGATCTGACAGAGTATCATGAAGGGGGTTTTGAAGATGGGATCATAGAAGTACAATGGAGTATCTAGCAACTACTTCAGCTACCAAGAAGATTGAGGATATACTGGATAGTCGTGTTAGCAGAAGCACAAGGGACAAGACATATGAAGAATATCTGGTCAAATGGAAAGGATGACCTGTAGAAGATTCAGCATGGTTGACAAGGGAGGAGGTTAACCATCTTGGTTTTCCTTTGCACACCTGAGATGTGACAGGGTCACTTCTCAAATTACCTCAGGTGTTTGATGCAGGAGCAACCTGGGTGTAAGGGCAATCTTGCATCACCCAAAAATATTGTTGGTTTCTTTTCAATAAGGGTTGTCTTGTGTAGAGCTGCAATTTATGGAAACTTACTATTTTTAGTAAGTTGGTCATACAAGCTCAAAATATATTGATTTCACAAGTGGAGGTTCATCTTAGTCATACCAGTCTGCCAATTGAGTTTCATTGTCATATCATCAGTATTGGTGAAGTTATTAACATTTTTGGGTATGAAATCTTTGAGCTCAATTTTGAAGGCCTTAGAGACTTTGGAACGAGGTTGAACCCTAGCTGAATGGAGCTTGCACGAGTCAAGTGTTGTAGATCACAACCTGCCATTTTTGAAAAGTGGTTATAAATAGCCAAATGGAGCTAGGATTAAAAATTTATGGCCTCCGAAAGTTGGGCTACCTGAAAATATAATTTGTAATTATTTTGAGTCAACCCTAATGTAAAAAATATGAAAAATAAAATAATTCTAGGGACGGTCAGCCTTAATGGCTAAAATTCTGGAACCTTCTCGAGCAATGGAAAATTTCCTATATAAGGAAGGCCCATAGTGTTTTCTAGGGTAGTTCTAGGTAGTTATTTGAGGCTCTGTCTTATAGAATATTGTAAGGAAAATGCCCATGTGGCTTTGCATATTGTATTTCTAAAAATTTATAATTCCACACTTGTGGAGATAATAAGAAGCCCATTTTTTGTTCTTGCAAATTGTTGTTGTTTCTTTTTTTTGTTATGCGGAGTACCCTTCATCAAGCTTCCTCCCCATTATCATTCTTTTGTGTTAGAATGCCAGAAAATGTATGTTCTGAAGCATAGCAATAAATAATAAAGTCTTTATTAAAATCTAGGCTTGTGAGCATGGGAGCTTGGGCTATGGAAATCTTGATTTTGTTGAAAGACTTTTGTCCTTCTTTATTCAATTTAAAAGCCTACCTTTCACTCATCATATCTACAATGTGCCTAGTGATTTTTGGGAATTCTGGAATAAAAGCCCTTAAGAAGTTTATCCAGCCGAAGAGAGACTTTACCCCACTCTTGTTGGATGGTAGGTTAAGTTGTTGAATGGATTTGACTCTATCCAGGTCAATCCTAATTCCTTCCTTCAAAACAACATGACCAAGGAGCTTCCCTTCTACAAAAAAATTAACTTTTTCGGATTTAGTGATATGTCGTGTTCCCTACATCTTCACAGCACTACCTCCAAGTCCCTGAGATGATGTTTCCTCCTCTTAGAGAAAACCATTAAGTCATCTAAATATGCCACAATAATCTTATCCATCATGGCCCTCTGGAAAGTGGCCCCAGCGTTAATTAACCCAAAAGGCATTATGTTATAGGCATAGGTGCCCCAAGGTGTTATAAAGGTGTCTTGTGTTGATCTTTCTTTGTGACACTTACCTGTTGGTACCCATAATACCCATCCAACATGGACATCATCTTCGACCTAGCTACTATCTAGAATACATGTTCCATTATCAGCAAGGTGTAGTTATCTTTTAAACTAGCCTGGTTTAAATTCCAAAAATCTATGTAAATCCTTATTTCACCATTTTTCTTTCTTACCGATACTATATTCTCTATTCATGAAGAATGGTGGATAGGATATATTATTCTGGCCTTTAGCATTTTGTCAACTTCTTTCAATATATCCTCTAATACCTTAGGGTTATAATTTCTAGGTTTTTGTCTGAAAGGCATGACATCGGACTTCAAAGGGATATGGTAACTAAACTCGCCATCTCTAAAAAATTTAAGGTCGTCATAACCCCAAGAAAATACATCTTTATAGCTTATCAACAACTTATTCAAATTTTCTTTCTCTCACGAAGAGCATGTTTTTCCAATTGAAATCCATCTGGGATTTATCTTATCTCCAACATTGTTTTTATCATATTCTTTTAAGGTATCAAAATTTGGGATTTTTTATTTGATTGTGCTATCATCTTTTTTGCAAAACAAATGCTCCAAGGAAGCTAACCCCTTCATAATTTTATTCCCTTTCAATGGAATTATCCCATCATCTATTTTAGAATCTTCACAAACTTCTTCACATTCATTATTTGAGCCTTCAAAGTTCAAAGCGCACCCTATGAAATATTTGATCTAACAATCATTGTCAAACACCTACCAATGTTCGAGGTTATCTAGAACACTTGATCAGTAAATCATTTCTACTCTATACATGTCTATTTTGAATTCCAAGTGAGGTAAAAGAAATGAAGTCGATATTGCCAAAGAATCAGCTCTAGTATTTTTTCTTCTAGGGATAAACTCAATTGAAAACGCATCAAAAGATTAGAGCTCATCCCAGACACGGTTCCTGTAATGTTTGAGCTTGTCATTTTGGACAGTGAATTGGCTACTTACTTTCTCTACAATCAACTATGTGTCTCCTCTTGCAATCAGTCTGTTTACTCCTCTATATTTCGCTTCCTGCATTCCTAGCAACAAAGCTTCATATTCTACGGTGTTGTTAGTATTTTTGAAATCCAATTTAAAAGATAAGGGGATGTAATCACCAGAAGGAGGAATTAGCATGACTCCAGCACCTGAACCTGATTTTGAATAACTCATGTCAAATTACATACTCTACAACCCTTCTTCTGGTTTTTCACTACTTATTTCACCCCCTTTTTTAGGAAGAATGACATAGTTACCAAACTGACACTCCCCATAGAGTATTTGATCCTTGGAGTTATCTAAAGGGAACATAGTGTATGTATTCTTAGGTTTGGGCTCAAGTTTTACCTTCTTACCTACTGGTATGATGGCTTTCGACCAGTCCATCTTTATTTCTCTACCCATATCTTTGCAAAAGGTTATGCTAAGTAACATGTCGTATCTGGGTAGGATATCTGCAACAAGGATTGTCAGTTTCACCCTCTTATCAGGACATGCGGCTAAGACAGCTTGAACATCCTCGACCTGACCCATCAAAGGTACCTGCTTTCCATTCATAGAGTAACATCTCTCGAATGTCTTAGTAAGATTAAGACCCAAGGCCTATGCAATTGATGCAGGTATGATATTATTAGATGCCCCAGAATCTATGATACAATTACTAAGCTTTTGCCTATTTAATAGCAAGGACACGTATAAACAATTAGGCTTTCTTTATTCTCCATCATCTTCTAAAAAGTTAGAGGAAGGGTCTTCTAGTTTATTTGAAGCTATATCAGAGATAAAAATAGGAGGTTCTTGAACTGTGGTGGTCTCTCCTATCAAGGGCTTGCTAGTATGAGTGGATTGTCCTAATTCCCCTTTCACAAATTTAATTATCTTATCTAAATCCTTAGGATTCATTTTCAAATATTCCATGGGAGAAATTGATATGGTGGTAGAGTTACAAAATCCCTCTATATCAAAAATGGGAGGAGGAGACTTTACATCATTTCTTTGTAAAATCTTAATTGTGGGTCCTTTACTACTAGAGAGGGTATTATTTTTTATAAAGGTAAAAGTAGGTTTTGAAGGGGCCCCAAAACCTTGTACATAAAGGTCACTAAAGATATTCAACAAAATCCCACGAGATGAAATGAGTCAAGACCAAAGAGAGGGTTTTACAATAGGCACCCACAACCTGGATGATTCAAGCATGACACAACCGTCATGCAACCCATAACTAAAAAGAAATCCAACACTAGGATTTTCCTGGAACACCCTTCTGATGGGAACAAAGAGTCATATCAAATGAAGAGGAGGCCTTCTTAAGTTTTTTTCCTTTGACAGCAATCCAACCCTCTTCAACTCTAGCCACCTCAACCTGCCAATGCAAAGTATCACCAGTCAAGCTAGAGCAATCTTGGCTACCAATAGAGACAGCCACAAAACCATTTGACCGAATAGGAGCCATAGACTCCATACCACCAAGAGAAGATAAAAGTGTTGCCTCCCCATCCAAGCCAAAAAATGAAACAACGGGAGAGATAGGAGGAAAATATCCATCATCTAGTGAGGCCTACAAATTCCTCGCTGACATCAAACCTCCAGTAGAAGATGAAACCCTAGCCAAAGAAACCAATGATGGCTCAATAGATAGTGATGATCTAGCAACCAGAAAAACCCTAGAAACATCAGCAACCTTCGAAGCCTGCAGTTTCCCATAAAAATCTCCAGCAAGAGACAAAACCTTTGCCAAGGCAACCGGCGAAGCACCAACAGCCAATGACACACCAGCAATAGCATCACCAACAACCTACGATGCCATCAAATTCCCAGAAAGACCTCCAACGGGAGACAAAACCCTAGCCAAAGCACTGGCTACCGGCAGAGTCCCAGGGGTAGAATCTTGACCAATAGAAGAGGGAGGGGGGACCTGTGCAGCCACTTGGGAGAAGCTTTTCTATGAAATAGGTTTCTTCTCCACCAAATATTGATGAGCCAAGGCACCCTTCCACCATGATGTAGCAGATTTCTTTTTACCCAAATCACACTGAGTAGCCAAATGCCCAGTATTAAAGCATCTACGACATCTAAAGGGAAACCCTTCATAATCTAAGGTCTGTGTCTAGCATCCTTTGAAGGAGTTGATCACTATCTCCGTAGGAAGACCCTTAGAGGGATCAATATCAACAAGAATGTGAGCACAAGTAGAGTGGTACATATTTGAAGAGGCACTATCTAGTAGCAAAAATTCCCCAAGAGCATTACCAATCTCCTTATAAAGAGAATCGATCTAGAGATGCAAAGATAAGTAAGGAAAACGGACCCAGATGGGGAACCGAGTGAAGGAATCTAAGATGAGGTTAAAATTGATATGCCAAGGTTTAACCATGAGCATAAAATGATCCTCCCAGCTGAAGAAATGATCGCACAACATTTTATTCCTATCTGAGGAATATTCAAACTTTGTAATAAAATACCCCTTAGCCAAGGGGAAGATATGCATTGTATCCTCAAGGACAGGCTCCCAGTGATGAGAGATCTAGTCATGAAGCTTTGGCAAGCTGGGCCAAAAACCCCTAAATGTGCAAATCAAGGCATGGGAAGAGAAAACGGAGATGTTGTGAGCCATATCATCCTCAGCATCTAAATCCACCACAATAGATAAAGAAGAGGTGACAGGGACATGCCCAAGAGCAACACCCAGATTCAATAGCACAGCATCCCTGGAAGAAGTAGAGAGCTCAACAAAGACCACCTAAGGGCCCTTCACCCCACCCTCACTCTCAGGAGAAACAACAGTTGAAACCTTAGAGTTTCCTACATCCAGCGACACCTGTAATTTCCCCACTGACGGCTGACCTCCAACAGAAGAAAAAACCCTAGCACCAATAACTGACGACGCCCCAACAAACGGTGAAGCACCAACAATTGGCGAAACCCTAGAACCTCCAAAAACCTTCGAGCCCTGTAAAATCCTAGGAATGCCTCCAACAAGAGACAAAACAAGAGAGGGTATTGTTATTTACCTATTATTTTCCCTTTTGAGCAGCATTTGATGTAGTGGCACCTGAATTGAAATTTTGATTCTTTTGATTTCAGGTAAGGACCGCACATGCCATCTCTTGAAGGGTGACCAAGATGTCTCCGCCTCTTTCAAAATTTGACTCGTATTCTAGGAAGAAAGAGCCTAATTTATTAAACTCTATTTGAAACTTTCCATCCCAAACCTCTTCTCCAAGAGTATCTTTTGTAGCATTTATTTGAAGATATCTCAACCAATTAGGGTAGGTTTCCCTACCGTGGTCTGTAGTCAAATGGAAAGAGCACATGACTTCTTTCAGACCAGATTTGATCTGCAAATTAGGTTGTGCCACTATCAAGAGAGGAGTATTTCCATAAGATTGATTATATTGCCTATGACTAATATCTTGGTTAGGTGACTGATATGGAGAACCAATTATATGTTGCTGCCTTTTGAGCACTGCCATATCATTCATCAACCTTTTCACTAGGGGATCAGTTGTGTTAGAAGATGATGCACCTTCTATTTGAATCTCTCTTTTCCATTTTCTAGTTGTAATAAATGCATCTTCTAATCAGATGGCTTGTGTCTGTACAACGGCCAGGTCTGCGACTCCATCTTTAATAAGGTGGAAACTTACATCAGGCAGAACTGCATTTAGGAAAAAAAAATCTTGTTTTCATCATTGAGCCTAGAGGTTGCAAGAATTCTCTGTAACATTCTATTGAACTTTGCCACGAATTCTTGCATGGGTTCATGCATCTCCTTCTTGAGTTGACTCAATTGTAGCAACAAAGTACATTCATTATCAGGTGCTTTGAACCTTGCTTCAAAAGTTGTTTTCATATCATTCCAACTATTTATCGAGGCAAGTGGCATATGGTTAAACCAATCGGTTGCAGTATTCAACAAGGTTTGTACAAAGAGTCTCACCGCCACATCTTGTGTTGGAACACTAAGGACACCACGGGCAGAATGAAAAGAACTCAAATGATCCTTTGTAGTTGTCTTACCGTCTCCATTGAACTTAGGTAGAGTATCATGGACACCTTTGGGTAAGGCAACAAGGTTTACACCTAGGTTCAAAGGCCTTATAGTATGACCCCATGGTTGGTTCACAGCCATATTTGGAAAAACAAAATTGAAAGCTTGAGTATTAAAAAAAAGAAGGTATTAATGTACCAGGTTGAATTATAGCTTGCACAATTGGTGAAGCAAAAGGTGTTGGAGGTGGGGAGGTAGGCCAACTATAAGATTTAGTCTTCTTTTTCTTGGGAGTATTTAGATCAAGGGTATGTGCAGGATCATGGTATGCCAAAAAGTGGCAATGTGAAAAAATGAACTTTTCACTCATCCAAAAGTGCACTTAAAAGTTTGTTGACTTTTTAGTAGGCCTGGGTGTTAGTACACATGGCCAAGCCAAAGCACAAGCCTAATCAAATATCTGATAATATCAGATATCCAATTTTCACCATTAAATTGTATTTGTAGCCCATGGCCGCATTCAACATTTTTATTGTGAAAACATTGAACACAGCCCAAAGGATTTCACAAATCAAAAATAATCTGATATCTTATTTGCTGAAGATCGAAAGGTAAGTTAAATTTTTAAGTTTTTTTTGTTTTTTAATTAAAATTTGTAGTTTTTTTTATAAAAACTAGGGTTTAAATGAGATTCTTTATTATTTTTTAAATTGATTATAATTATCTATTTTAGTTTTAATTGTAATTAGACATGGACTCAAACCAATTAGAAAACCCACCCAATGATCCCACAAATAATCCAGAACCAACTCCAAACAATCCCCCACCTTCAAAAGACCAACTAGTCTCAAACCCTCGACATTTAGAGGATCTCATAAGAGATAATCTAAATCAGCTTAGAGGATATCAGACCACATATGCCAATATCCCCACATTGCGCCCCATGTTTTCCACATTGAACTCCATTATTGAAAATATGGAGAAACTTACAGAGCAACATAATGTTGCACTTCTTTGGCGTGATTCCATGCATGCCTAGTTTGACGATGGGCTTGACTATGATCAAGTTATGAACCTAAATATAACAAAACATGACATATGTAATCTTTTTGTGGATCCCAAAACCAATTTAATAGTAGACCCTAAAAAACCCAAGTTGTCAATTAAATGGTGCACAAATGATGCAATACATGAGAACTTTTGGAACCATTGGTGGATGGTTTTTGATAGACTATCCCACATCAATTTGGATGTCTCGTTCTATTTCATAAAACATTTGTATGTTGAATTTGTGCTCGGTCATAAGGTAAATTATTGGAGCATGAGACCGAACCAGGGTGTAGGCTTAGGCACTCCTCGGGACAGGCCATGGGCACACCGAGTGAAATCTCACACATATGTCCCCCCTCCTGATATTTCACCACCTCCTATAGTGTGACATCCTGATATTATTGTTGAGGCTGGCTCATAGACTATTCGAGCCATTAACACCTTGAGTGATCTATTGGTTACGCAAAGTGTGACATTGTTGCCTCCTCATGTTGATGCTTTTGGCCCTTCCACATCCTCCATGAGCTCACATGTTTGTGAGCCCCACACTTGCATTATGTGAAATAATCTATGCTTGGGTCCCCTGAATGATAGTGATGCATATAACTATGTCTTTGAGGTGGACGATACTACACAACACACTACAGGAACTGAAGCACCTCATGAAAATGTGCATCAAGGGCATACAGAGCCATGGACTCCTACTTTTACAATAAGAGTAAATGGTTCATTTGTTAAATTGTATTAAATTTTAAATGTTCATATATTTAGTAGAATTTTCTTATAATGATTTCCCACTTCTATTTTTTTATGTGTTCCATTTATGTTCAGTTGATGACAGAGGAGGAGATGGCACAAGTGGAGGGGTCCATGCTTTCGGCCATTTCATTTAGCCTTGACACTTCCACGGTACATACATTTTAATGTACTCATTGGTTTCATTTTATTATAATAGTATATACATGTGTTTTCTAATTTTTATGATCATCTTATTACATAATGATGTAGGTGTCACTAGTTGCCACTGGGGGGCAATGTTAGGGGGTTCAGGCATATGGCGTTGACAAGGGGAAGGTAATTAAGTATTTTAGATTGTTTATGCATACAGGTATACTTATCAGTTGTGCCTACTCATTTTTAATTTACATGGTTTATTTGACAGAGGGTGGTGTCTGATGATGTCATGAGACCCTTTTGCCATGATAGAGTCACATGCATCTCAATTCGCAGTGATAGCCCCACAGTACGTATATTTCTAAAGTTATTTGTGTGTATTTTACTATCAAGTATATATAATATGGTCAAGTCATGATTGTATGAAGTATTTGTATACTCATCCTTTGGAGTATATGCTCACAACAATGACTGGTGCTGCTTCCTGCACCTTCAATCAACATTTACCACCATTTGTGGTCTCTCCACCACCATATATCCTACATATCCTTGCAACCAAATACTATTGTACAAGACACCAGTTAATTTCTTGCCTTCAAATGCTAATGAAATGATGCAATACGGACATGGAAGTGATAACAAGACAATAGACAATCAATTTACTCCATTTCCAATCACAAACACATTCTACAATGCATTCAAATACCTTGGTTAATTGACTATACCCATAGGCAGGCCAGTGAACTAGTTTGCAAGAATATAAATTTATTTATTGATTTGGAACCATTTACATTGGATCCCTATCACACCACTCTATATACTAAACTATACTCACATGGATCTCCTCTAATAGATCCCCAAACACTGTAAAACTGACAAAAACTAACTATAAAATTGTCAAACAATAGTCACAAACTGACCCTTAAGGCTTATTTTGCCAATAAGGCACTATTACACCATTTTAGCACATTTAGTGCATTTACATCATTTTAATGGCTCTATTGGCCACATTACAATCAATGTTGACCTTCAAGGTCTTTATCAATGTTACACAATGATCATCAAAACATTACAAACATGTTTAAAACACATTTAAATGACCATCCTTGGTCTCTTTACATTTGCGAATGACCCTTTATGGTCATGTCTTCATCTCCTTTGGAGCAGCAACATATGTTCATTATGGGTACAAACAGATGCTTCCATCATGTCTAGTTGGGTAGGTTTACCCTAGGAATGGTCCTCCTTTGCCTCTTAACACACTAGAACATTCACCGACATACTCAATGGTGCTTAGTGCACCTTGGGGACACTTTGGTATGGCATGGTCACAAACGTTCTAGTGACTTTGTGTTCAAAATGAGGTTTTCACTAGCTTTTACCCACCCAACGAGAGCTAATGGCACAAACCATTCAGTGTCAGGATGAACGATTTGTAAGAAACCCAGTGGTGCAAATTTCAACTGACCCTCACTACAAGTTTTGGCATCAAGCGAGATTGGCATACCAAATTCAAGAGAGGTTATTGTAGGCCTCACAAAAATGGTCTTGTAGCAGCTCACGATCTAGTGATACCTCTCATGGGGTCCGAGATATGAGCCTCAAAATATCATTTCCCAATCATGATTAGTGCACCTTGGGAACACTTTGGTCTGGCATGGTCGAGAACCTTCTAGTGACTTCATGTTTGAAACAAGGTTGTCACTAGCATTTACTCACCCAACAAGAGCTAATGGCACAAACCATTCAGTGCCAGGATAAACAGTTTGGAAGAAACCCAATGGTGCAACTTTCAACTGACCCTCACTACAAGTTTTGGCATCAAACGAGATTGGCATGTCAAATTCAAAAAAAATTGAATCTCTAAGAATGGAGAGAGGTTATTGTAGGCCTAAAAAATACATTCATGTAACATCTCATGGTTCATGGATACCTCTCACGGGATCTGAGATACGAACCTCAAAAGATCGTTGCCCAATCATGATTAGTGCACCTTGGGGACACTTTGGTTCGGCATGGTCGAGAACGTTCTAGTGACTTCATGTTTGAAATAAGGTTGTTACTAGCATTTACACACCCAACTGAAGCTAATAACGTAAACCATTTGGTGCCAGGATGAACAGTTTGGAAGAAACTCAGTGCTGCAACTTTCAACTGACCCTCACTACAAGTTTTAGCATCAAGCGAGATTGGCATGCCAATTTCAAACAAATTTGAATCTCCCAAAATGGAGAGAGGTTATTGTAGGCCTCAAAAACACGGTCATTTAGCATCTCATGGTTCACCAATACCTCTCATGAGGTCTAAGATACGAGCCTTGAAAGATCATTGCCCAATCGTGCTTAGTGCACCTTGGGGACACTTTGGTTTGGCATGGTCGCGAACGTTCTAGTGACTTCGTGGTCAAAATGAGGTTGTCACTAGCGTTTACCCACCCAACCAAAGCTAATGGAATAGACCATTCGGTGCTAGGATGAATGGTTTGGAAGAAACCCAGTGGTACAACTTTCAATTGACCCTCACTACAAGTTTTGGCGTCAAGCGAGAATGGCATGCCAAATTCAAATAAATTGGAATCTCCCAGAATGGAGAGAGGTTATTGTAGGCCTCAAAAACATGGTCCTATAGCATCTCACGGTTTGCAAATACCTCTCACGCGGTCTGAGATATGAGCCTTGAAAGATATATGCCCAATCGTGCTTAGTGCACCTTGAGGACACTTTGGTCAAGCATGGTTGTGAATGTTCTAGTGACTCTGTGGTCTAAATGAGGTTGTCACTAGTGTTTACTCACCCAACTAGAGCTAATAGTGCATACCATTTGGTGCCAAGATGAACAGTTTGGAAGAAAACCCAGTGGTGTAACTTTCAACTGACCTTCACTGCAAGTTTTGGCATCAAGTGAGATTGGCGTGTCAAATTCAAACAAATTTGAATCTCCTAGAATGAAGAGAGGTTATTGTAGGCCTCAAAAACATAGTCTTGTAGCATCTCATGGTTTGTCAATACCTCTCACGAGGTCTGAGATATGAGCCTCAAAATATCGTTGCTCAATCGTGCTTAGTGCACCTTGGGGACACTTTGGTCTGGCATGGTCGCGAACATTCTAGTGATGATACAAATATAAGGATACAAAATTCATAGTAAGGAATCACAATTTTTGCACTTTACATGGCATTAAGACAATACAAATGTAAGGATACAAAATTAAATATGTATTTATAATCGAATGGTACAAATTAGGATATACAAAATGTGGGCTCTTAATATTTGCAAATCAACCCCATGGGCACTTTTATATTTCAAATTTTACATCTAATATGCATGATGAAGTTCATTTTTGTTTATATATAAAAAAAATTGCATCTAAATATGCACATTATAGTCTATTTTTGTTTTTATATACAAAATTTGGAATCTAAATATGCACATTATAGTCGATTTTTATTTTTATATACAAAATTTAGCATCTAAATATGCACATTATAGTTGACTGTTGTTTTTATATACAAAATTTAGCATCTAAATATGCACATTATATATCATACAAATTCATTATTTACCATTGATACAACATATTATGAATAATAACACTAACAAAGTTATAATAACAGACGTCGGGGCCTTGATGTTGCAGTAATAACAAGACGTCGGGGCCTTGATGTTGTAGTAAAAATCAAGAAAGTAATGCTATAGTAATAACAAGATGTTATGGGTTGTTGCGGTTGGCCGAGGCCTTGATGCTACAAATGACGGGAGTGGAGAGAGCAGGAGGCTGTATTCTAGAGTGCAAGGGTTTGAACATGCTAGGGCTCCGCCCTCTTCACTTGTGGTTGGTTCTAGGCTTCGTTCCTGCTCCTACTCCTTCTGTGTTTAGGGCTCCACCCTCTCCTCTTACATTCAGGACTACTAGCTTCTCTCCTACTACAGCTACTGTGGTGCGGGAGTCTCCTCCTCCTTCTGCGTTTGGGGTTGCATCTACTTCTGTTGCGTTTAGGGTTCCACCTCCTACTACGAATGAGATCTCTACTGCTGTCATTTCTCCAGCTGTTGGAGCTTCTTTTTCTGCTGGGTCTTTTGCTAATGTTGTTTCCAAGATGCTTGGGGCTGTGAAGGGATGCAGGGTTTCTACCAATGGGGCTCTCATTGCCTTGGTTCCTATTTGTGAGCCTTTATCTATCAAGTTGTCCTCTGATGCTGATAAAGATTTGATGAACAATAGTGAAATTTTTAAATCCCACGGACTGATTTTGTCAATTTCAAGGTTTTTGGCCCAGCCTGCCCCAATTGCATGACTGGATCTCGCGTAGATGGGAACCAAAATTAACAGGTGTTGTTAACATCTTTCCAATGGCAAAAGGTTTTTTCATTGCTAAATTTGATAATGTTGTGGATAGAGCTACGATCCTTTATGATTATTTCTTTTGTTGGGAGGATGAAAAATTTCTGCTCCTGGTCAAGCCGTGGCACCCTAGTTTCAGTCCTTCCACTGAAATCTTTAGTTCTATCCCTATATGGGTCAGGCTCCCCAATCTGCCCCTTCATCTATGCCATGACTCCATCCTTGAGGAAGTGGGTGGGGCTTTGGGGGATTTCTTAATGACTGATAATGATTCTGATAATATGTATCACTCTAATATTACTCGTATCTTGGTAGACATTGATACCTCGAAGGGCCTCCCAGCTGAAATTAAAATTGAATCATCCTTGGGACCTTGGATGCAACAGCTTGACTTCGAAGGCATTCCTTTTAGATGTCGTAAATGTTTTAAGACTGGTCATATTTCTTCCCAATGTGGCTTCATTTCCAAGAAGAAGAAATCTTCTCCTTCTTGGTGGAAGGGTGCTTCTACCCAACACTATACTGTCCTGAAAAGCTCATATCAACCTGAGATGGAGGCTGCTCCTGATACTGGCTTTCCTCTTCCTGCTAGCGCGAAGGGCAGATTATGTCATGATATTAAAGTTCCTGACGAGTCTGTTGGGGCTGTTGGCTCTATCCCTATCCCTATTGCTGGATTTGAAGAGTCTACTGGAGTTGTTGGCTATGGCCCTGTCCCAATTGCTGGACCTGATGGATTTGCAGGGGCTGCTAGCTCTATCCCTGTCCCAGTTGCTGGACCTATTAGGTTTGTTGGGGTTGCTGGCTCTCCCCCTGTCCTGGTTGATGTTCCTAAAATTTCTATGCTGGGTGAAACCAGTTCAGTGGGTGTTGGCTTTGCTTGTGACTCAAACCCACTTTTGGGGATTGATTCCCCCTCTTTGGATTCTTTTTGCTGGCAGAATAAGGCTTCTAGTGTGGAAGAAGGTTGGATTATAGTTAAAGGCAAAAAATTCTAAGAAGTCCTCCCTGACTTTTGACATGACCCTTTGATCTCATTTGAAGGGAACTAAAAGATAGTTTGCATATCTTTTGCTACAGATTTCCAATGTTTTATCTTTTGCGGCGATGTGGATGTTTCTTTGGCTGAGTTCCTTTGGGTGGTTTCTTGGGGTTGGTGGCCTTTTTTTTTTTGCTGATCTGTTGTGTTTGGTGTACTCCTAATGCTATATCTTAAGCTTTTTCTTTGTAAAGGGTTTCGGGTCCCTTCAAAACCTATTTTTTCCATTAATCAAAACATATTATGAATAAATTTATCAATATTATCAATAGTCTGAGATATAGAATTACTCAAAATCTTAGATACACAACTATATATCAAAAATAAGTGTCATTTTCATTCTTAAAGTGTGTAAGTTTAACACATGGTACTTAATGACATCTACATTCCAATCCCTGAATTCAGAAGGCACAAGAAAAGTTAATAGAGAAAAAAAGAAGATTATAGGTTGACAAAAAGATTATGAATGTATAAGTAACTAAATGAACCAAAGAACATGACTAGCCAATGCATAGTGAAGTTTACCACCATAAAAGATGGGCTAATCAAATGCACACCTTGATAAGATGTTCAACTTTTTACATCAAGTTGACTAACCCTAATTTTTTTATTTTTCATTGCCACTTAAGGCCATAGCTTGGTATACCATGATCTTGCACATACGCATGAGTCTACTACTTATATCTAGAATCTTGTGAAAATATATCATCATTTGATTGTGATTAAGGTGGTCAGACATACACGTACTTTTTATCTTTTTTCCTAAAATTTTTGTACTACTGCATTGAAATCTAAAATTTTTAACAATTAGATTAATTTTTTTTAAACAAGGGCTAGTAGTTTAGAAACTAAATTCAATTTCCTACAAATTTTGTTCTTACAACTTTTTCGCATAAAGTTAATAAGATGTTCAACTTTTTACGTCAAGTTGACTAACCCTGATTTCTAATTTTTCATTGTCACTTAAGGCCATAGCTTGGTATACTATGATTCTGCACATACCCTTAGGATTAAAGTTCAAATTTCTCAAAGCTTCAAAATCATCATTGATTAATCCTTTACTTCTAGCACCTCTTGTATATCTCCTTTCAGCCAGTTTACTAGTTTATACCTTCTTATTCAATTTCTTGCAGGTACTTGAGCAATTCTATTTACAATAGCCTCCTCTTGAGCTATCGGTACTCCTCTCAGACGCTCACCAATTTCTTCTTCTCTTTCTAAAATCCTCAAAACTCTTTAAAATTGTTGGTTACTACATCTACACCACCATGCTACAGCACTCAGGTCTGAAATTAGATCTTCTTGGGTATTCACAAAACCTAAGTTGGGTTGTAATACAGGAAAGACATTGTTATGAGGTAAAACCATAGTATTGCATGATAGTTTTAATTATTCAATGCTCAGTCTTTGGTCACAAGCGCCTCACTAGTAGAGTCACCAAAAAATATGTTAGTGAACATATTTGTCCTTGTTATAAATGCTACACAACCTGACTCTATTACCCCTTTTTCAAGAACAAATAATTCACAATAGCTGGGTAAGTGTACAATGATCACTTCCCTCTTAATTAAGTGAGGTACAACTCCCTATCATAGATATTCAAGGAATCTATGCTAAGACAAATACATATGCACTTTTAATCTGAAAGTACTTAAGGTTCACTCACTATACTCTTAGGTACAAAGGTATTTGAGAGAAAACATACAGATTTAAAGTAAGTTCAGAAAAGCACAGTTCTCCGAACTTAACAGATTTTACTCTTTGCTAAAGAACAAAAACTAACATGAAAAGTATTGCAACTTTTGATCGATATAGATAATGCAAAGTAATAGATCTATCATTCACCAAGAAATTAATATATCATGAATTCAAATTCAAAGATCTGAATCAGAACTATGCATTGATTTATACTGTAACAATTCAAAGCCACACAGATTTTCAACTTCAAAGTTTGCGATTTCTTTCCATTTAACAAAACTAAAAGCCAAAAAACTCTTGTCTACCAGTATTGATGTCTAGATTATGTCAAACAGTCTTGTTCCTCTACTTATGCACCAACATATATAGTATTAAATAAATTGGGAAGGTCTCCTTGAAAACCCGACCTTCTGGTTGACAAAGAAACAGCTAAAATAGTAAAACAACTAAACAATCGTTCACGGACACATGTCCTTCTAGGAGCAACTAACAAATAAAATTATCAAGGCAAAGCTAATTAACAAAAAATTGCTCTATTTCTTTTGCATGTCTGTCATCCAATGTAGCCTACTTCATGAGCTTCCAGCTTCTGAATACACCTACAAACTCTTGTATTGGAGGAGAATGAAGGTTCTTTAGGCCAAGCAGTTTTGCACGCCAGGCGTCTTTCTCCTACTTGAGTTCTTTGATCTTTTCTACATGCTTCAGAAATTGATCGACGCACAGACATGGCATTGCTTCCACGCGTGCCACTTTGGTGAAGTCTTGGGTTGTTGGGTTTTTCTCCCCTTTGATGGCAACCATGGCAATTTCAAAAGATTTTACAAGTGATTGTGTATCTTGATTCCCTTCTTCAAACTGCAATATGCTTGTAGGATTAACTATCCTCATATCCTTCAACATATTGGTGTGCATTTCTTCAATTTCTTTCTCCATGGACTGTATTCCAAGGATAGCGAATTTGAATAAAAAGCCCTTCCAGCCTATGTTCTTCTTGAGCATATATAGCATGCATTCATCTATTGTATCCAACATATTTTCTACCAGGAACTTTGTCACACCATATTTCTCCACCTCCACAATCTTAGATACCACAGCCATGCATTTGTCTTCTTTAGCCTTCCAACCAAGTGTTTGAGTTTGGATTTTTGCCAACAATGCCTCTGCATCTTGATAAGTAACACTAAATTCTTGGATAAAATTACTACCTTCTTTTATCACACCATTGACCTAGTCATCCATAGTTTTAGCCAAAGCCTTGCCTCGTTGAATCTTACTTAATTAACAATTTCTCATTGTCAGGTGAGTTCGGGTCAAATGATTGGGGTGCCTGAACCAAGGATAAGGGTCTAAAAATTTTGAATGACTCAATGTACTCTGTCATGATGGTGATAATCTGTTTCAGTTCCTACTTATCCTGGCTATCCTTCTGTGATTGAATTAGCATTTGATGGGCTGAATACTCAAAAATATGATCTTTTGTGTCTATGTTCAAAACAACTAACTCCATTTTAGTTATTTTAAAGTTCTCTGCATCTAACTCTTGAGTACCTTCTTTTTGTTTATACATTGCAATCTCAGTTGTCACCTTCCCTATTTTAGGATCGGTCACAAGTCTAGCATTATTTTTTACCCTTTTTGCCTTTGGAGTCCTTGTTGTATACTTACTAACCATATCTTTAACAAGATTAGAAATAGGCTTTGATGCTACGCTTCTTATTCACTAAATTAGTTAACCAAGGGGGAATTGAACTAGAGGCTACTTTGTTACCAAGAGGCTTGGTAGGGGTTACCTGATCATCTTGCATTGTGGCATCATCATCCAATATCCTCTGATCCTTTAATTAATCATCATGTGCTAAAAAGCTAGTTTCATCATCCTTATCAAGATCCATGAAATTTGAATCTTGGGTAGCCATTTGGTTGTGTGTCTAGGACCTCGTTCTTGATCTTGATCTTGGTAAGATAGGGCAATCTGTAGGTACTTTGGGGGTGAGTTCAACTGAGACTATTTTCTTCTTGGGTGAGAGAGCTTTACGTGCATCATCAATCAAAATAGATGTGTTATAGGTACTAGGAGAAGAATGCACTGAGTTTCTATTAGCTTTGTTCATCTGAACTACCTTCATTCTTTATTTCTTCTTCTCCTTTAGCCAACTATTTGTATAACTCAAGATAGATCTTGCCCTTAAGTTAATGTTGTCTTCCTCTTCTCTAACCCAATCAATCTTAGGTAGCACTGCCTCATCTTGGCCCTAGTAATCAGGATCAACAACACATGAACCATCTTCAATTATCCGTTTTATGTTAAGTCTCAATTGCAAACTGATTATTTGAGGTATCAATAGCCTAGTATGATCCCTTTTATCTATCTCTCTCTCTCATCCTGACAATCTTCCCACAGATCCTCAATATTTGTCAATGTCATTTGATTCTCCAACACCAAGGTTTGCATTCCAAAACCCTTATTATCAAAACCCTTTCTGTCATTATAGAATCTGAAGTTGAAATTTATCAAGTCACAACCAATGGCAGAGGTGTCTATCATGCTTTTACAGGTTAGAAGACCAAGCCGTATAGAAAAAACTAAGTCCCATTTCTCTTTGGGAAGGGCATTTTTAACTATAGTGAACAATTGCTTGCACACCTCCGCCAACACAAAGCAATCAAAAGTATACCTAGGCAATTTTAAGGGTTCTTCAAATCCACCAACCCTTATATATGTGAACTTGGGAAACTAAATGTATAACTACCAAGTTTGAACCATGCTTTGTGCCTCAGGTGATAGCCTTTGCTCGGGGAAACCAGCTAACTCGTAACACAATTTTCCTAAGAATATGTCATGAACTCTTCTGTAATTCTCAAGAACCTTGTTCCTTTGTAACAAAGAACAATATTCATAGATATTGATCTCTTCGCTCCAAGGTTCCTGTGGAGTTCCTGTGAGGTCATGGATATATGCTAGACAATACGCTAGATAGGAAGACATATAGAACTCTTTCTTGATCATTTGTGATAATTTAAGTTTCTCCCTCATAGAACTAGCAATCAACTCTACCCATTCTATATGTTGTTTCCCATCCAAAATGATTTCTATATAATGATACATCCATTCTTCAAATAGAAGGGCTTGGATTGAACCTTTTACCTTATGTAGCAAAACCATTAGGTCGTGAATATGAGGTTTCATATGATCTTTGGTCAGGGTTTTAGGTAATCGAGAACCACCCTTGTAGAACATTTTTGTCCATTTCTTGGCTATCATGCTATGATTTTTATCTATTTGCTTATTGAATTGGTCCAAAGACTATGTAGGGCTAAAGCTGGAGAAAGCTTCATTAGGTAATTTAAACACTAACAATATAGTTTTCCCGGTAGTAGGTATTAAGCCTTGGCCATCATTTTTCATTACACACTTAGATTTAACATCATAGCGATTGATACATTGTTGTATTAGCTCAAGGCTTGGTACAGTTAAGGGAAATGCAACGGCTTCCAGGAGCCCGCTTGATAGGATTTCCAGAGAAAACTCATCCCCTATCTGGTCAAAAAACCTGTTGACTATTCCTTCTACCTCTACCCCCATCAAATCAGTATCAAAAATTATAGGACCTCTACACCCCATACTTGACATATTCCCAAAGAATATGCAAAGTGGATCTCATACTTCTTTTCCAAAGATGAAACAACACCTAGAGCTTCAAATTACATAAATTTTAGAAGCGTGAACAAAAAAAAATCTTTCAGCGTTTACCTTTGGCTCGTTGACACAGTGACCACTCCTACTTCCTTGAACGACTCCTTGTAACTTACTTTCTTGTAAAGGAAATGAAATCAGCCCAAAATCATTATAAGGCACTCACAAATCTATAAAAGTGCAGGGTATATCTTTGCATTAATTCAACAATTATTTTACTTGAGATATTTCACATTCGAGAGCAATAAGTAACTATTTGGATCATAATTAGTTTCATCTTGCCATAATTACTTCACATGTGTCAGTCACCACTTATATTCACATCATGTTGCCAACTAAGATTTGCTTCGTATTTCTTGGACTTCCAACACACGCCATATCATCATTGAGGTGTTTTCCTTTAATTCTCATCCCTTCATATATCACATCTCGTCGTCATCTTACTTATCCAATTCGGTGAACTCCTTTGAACTACTTTGAACCAAGGTTCAAAGGGGTTCAAAGTGGCACATTGTTGCTTCATGATTTGCACATTGGCCCCACTTGCAATTACATCGTTAGTTGGTTTCATCTGTCGAATCTATTTGAACTACTTCGAACAGAGGTACAAAGGGGTTCAAAGTGGTACATGACTAACTCAAAACTTTGGAAACTTGGACCAACTAAGACCGACACATAATGTAGGCTCGACATAACGCGATGAAGACGACTAACATAAAGGATGGAACAAGAGATATCAAGTGAGACCAATCGGCCTCCAAAGAAGTGTAAACATTAACATCGGAATATAATGAAGCCAAGAAAAATTACAAGGTCAGTCCCATTGGACAAGGTGACTCGCATATGAACACTAACAACATATAATGTACTAAATGTAATAAGCAGCTCCTAACAAGGCTAGATCTCCTAACAGTGACATAATATTTCTAGTGCATTATTTGTGGGTTCCATCCCCACTGAGCTTTTTCCCTTAGTAGGGTTTTCCTTGACAACAAATCCTTGTGTTATGGTGTTCTTATTTTGTGGTGTTCTTGTGGTTATATTATTTTTTTAGTTTGTTTAAAGTAATTAAATTGAAAGGATTTAAGTTTCAGATTCGACACACAACTGATTCACCCACAAATTTGGAAAGACTCCTAACAAGGTCTATCCTTTTATAGGTACATGTATTGAATGTAATAATCAGCTCCTACTGGGGCTAGAACTCCTAACGGGGAAATAATATTTCTAGTGCATTATTTGTGGGTTCCATCCCCACTGGGGTTTTTCCCTTAACAGGGTTTTCCTCGACAACAAATCCTTGTGTTATGGTGTTCTAATTTTGTGGTGTTCTTGTGGTTATATTATTGTTTCAGTTTGTTTAAAGTAATTAAATTGAAAGGATTTAAGTTTCAGATTTGGCACATGACTAACTCACCCACAAATATGTAAAGACTCCTAACAGGGTCTATCCTTTAACAAGTACATTTAATAGATGTAATAATCAGCTCCTAACAGGGCTAGATCTCCTAATAGGGACATAATATTTCTAATGCATTATTTGTGGGTTCCATGGTTTTTCCCTTAACAGGGTTTTCCTCAACAACAAATCCTTGTGTTATGGTGTTCTAATTTTGTGGTGTTCTTGTGGTTATATTATTGTTTCAGTTTGTTTAAAGTAATTAAATTGAAAGGATTTAAGTTTCAGATTTGGCACATGACTAACTCACCCACAAATATGTAAAGACTCCTAACAGGGTCTATCCTTTAACAAGTACATGTAATAGATGTAATAATCGGCTCCTAACAG
This sequence comes from Chamaecyparis obtusa, assembly GCA_027943335.1. NCBI lineage: Eukaryota > Viridiplantae > Streptophyta > Pinopsida > Cupressales > Cupressaceae > Chamaecyparis > Chamaecyparis obtusa. The sequence continues at coordinate 133,286 of BSBK01010642.1, read as the reverse complement.
GGCTAGATCTCCTAATAGGGACATAATATTTCTAATGCATTATTTGTGGGTTCCATGGTTTTTCCCTTAACAGGGTTTTCCTCGACAACAAATCCTTGTGTTATGATGTTCTGATTTTGTGTTCTTGTGGTTATATTATTGTTTCAGTTTGTTTAAAGTAATTAAATTGAAAGGATTTAAGTTTCAAATTTGGCACACAACATTTTAATACAAAGCATTTTACACATACACATTGGCCACGCAATACAACCTTACTATGAATTATAATTTATACAACTGAATTGTATACACATTCTTGTTTGTATCAAATTTATGTTATGATTATATCACATGTAAATTGAATTTGTATGTTGTATATGGAATACAAATCATTCACGTGCAATACAAATATCATTCAATCCTAATGAACACAACCACATGGCATACACCATTCAACTTCAATTTACACGTGATGTAATCATAAGATAAATTTTATAAAACAAGAAAGTAAAACAAGTTAATTATGTAAATGTTGAAGCCTAATTTGCATTAGGTCACCATAATACCTTAATGAAAACGTAGTGTTTTGTACACATTTGACCAAAAACAACATATAAGTATTATGCACTATACCTTTGGGCACTCAATACAACCTTGATATGAATTGATATTTATGTAATGATTACATCAAATGTGTAAATTGAATTTGTATGGTGTATATGGAATTAATGCAAATCAATCGCATACAACTCAAAACTATAATTACCATTCAATCCTAATGCACACAAGCATGTGACATGTACCATACAATTTCAATTTACATAAGTGATGTAATCATAACATAATTTTATATAAATAAGAATATGTATACAAGTAAATTGCATAAATATCAAAGCCTATTTCTTATTAGGCCACCATATAATCATATACGCACCTTAGAGAGTATACACATATACATATTGGGCACACAAGATAACCGTCATTTGAATTATCCTCATTTACATGGCATACAAATCAATCACATACAACTCAATTATATAAATATCATTCAAACCTAATGCACACAAGCACAATGTACACCATACAAATTAATTCGCAAATGTGATGGACTCATAACATAACTTCCATTTAAACGAGGGTGCATCAGGCGCACCAAAGCTTGTGTCACATTAGCACACCATAAAACTTCAATGAAAATTAGCCCTATTTACTCATCATAGAGAGTGTTATGCACCAAAATCAATCATGTACATAACATTCAACCATAATATGAACTAGACCAATTTACATTTCGAATTAATCCATCACATGTACACAACTTGATGATGTAAATACTACCAATGCTAATGTACACAAGTACTTAAAACACATTCAAACCTAATGCACACAAGCACAATGTACACCATACAAATTCAATTCGCAAATGTGATGGATTCATAACATAACTTCTATTTAAACAAGGGTGCATCATGCCAAAGCTTGTGTCACATTAGCACACCATAAAATTTCAATGAAAATTAGCCCTATTTACTCATCATAGAGAGTGTTATGCACCAGAATCAATCACGTACATGACATTCAACCTTAATATGGACTAGACCAATTTACATTTCAAATTAATCCATCACATGTACATAACTTGATGATGTATATACTACCAACGCTAATGTACACAAGTACTTAAAACACATTCAAACCTAATGCACACCATACAAATTCAATTCGCAAATGTGATGGATTCATAACATAATTTCCATTTAAACAAGGGTGCATCATGCCAAAGCTTGTGTCACATTAGCACACCATAAAACTTCAATGAAAATTAGCCCTATTTACTCATCATAGAGAGTGTTATGCACCAAAATCAATCACATACATAACATTCAACCAATTTACATTTCAAATTAATCCATCACATGTACACAACTTGATGATGTATACACTACTTATGCTAATGTACACAAGTACTTAAAACACATGTATAAATTTGTTTCACACTTGATCAACACCATACATGTATGGCATGCAATCTTTCCACACCCTTTATTGATCCCTAAAGTGCACAAATCTATCATACACACTATGCAATTTTAGCACATGTTAAACATACACATTATTCATCTCAAACCAATAACACATTATAAAATTTAAATATAAAAAATATTCACTTTATATAAATAAAATAGACAATTATAAAAATGAACTCTATAATTGAAAGAATATAGTATTTTTATTTCTATTGTATAGCGTATACCAATAATTATTTTCTCAAAACACTTCAAAAAATTTATATTCACATAAAAGGGATAAACAATGTGACAAAGAACACATTAAATTAAATTATTTTTTGCATTCCTTGTTGTTGTTTACTCCCTAGCTATTCACTTCTATAGAATTCAGCTAAACATGTCATATATCAGGAAAAAAGTAAAACGAAAAATAAAATAATAGTAATAGAGAAACAAGAGAAACACTCTCAAAGATGTCCATGGCCATCTTGTGAGAGTTTTTGGAGGGATATCTCTACCCCTCCTAAAAAAAAAATCTTTATTGATTTTAATTGTTGAACAATGTTTACAATAAATATAAACAATCAATTTAAATGAAATGTCACTTATTTTTCTACTTTCATTCCATTATGAAAAATACAATAAGATGATCTTTTCTTACAAAGTCTTGAATTTTGAAGCTCTCATTGTTGTGCACAAATCCACTAATGACTTGTATGCGTTCCAAGTCCAAAAATCCTGCATATTGTACCAATGTTCATTATCCAAATAAACTTATAATCAACAGTAGTGTAAACTGTTGAAACAAACCTGATTGTACCAATGTTCATAATCCAAATAAACTTGTAATCAACATTAGTGCAAACTGTTGAAACAAACCTGATTGAATTTGTTGAAGACACAATAAAAATAGCTTAGAAGTAAAGAACTTGCATCTCTACTAGAATCTTATTGTAGGAAAGGTCCAGTGATTATAGATAGGTTTGTCGAAAAACTATCCAGATATGTTACAAGTAGCAAAAAATAGAATCCATTCCTACTGCTAATTTCTCCTCCAGCTCTAAAACATGAAGATGATTGGGGAGGTGGGAAAGATCCTGATTCATTAGCTGAGAGAGTTTTTATATCCAACTTCGTATCTCTCTAAATTACAATAGTTGGAAAGACTGGAAAATATCCCCTCAGCATGTAGTCTGTACAACCTTCCCATTGGGGATAATTTGTTATTTGACAGACCTACAGGCAGCTGAATTTCAACAATTAAATCAACTACTTCAAGAATCTTTATTTTTCAATTAAATATATACCAACAGAAACATGAATAATGAGTTCAAATGCACCTCACTGTAAAAATGCGCTTGCCCTGTTTTCTTCAGAGCCAAGCTATCCTCTTCTTTGCAGTTCAAACTTTGACATTTCCTTCTCTCTGTATTCAAAAACTTCACTCTCTCCTGCAAAATCACACTCATAACAAAACAAAAGTTAAACAATGGTCTGTCTAGTGTCTTGTCAAGCCAGAATGCCATCTTGACATCATTTGTATAAGTTGCCAAAATGATGCAGTAGACTGGGAGGTTGGGCTTGTTGGCAGAGGAATAGTGATTGATAAAACAACAAAGAAAAAAAAAGGCAGCTTGTATAAAAAATGAGGATGAAGTAATATGTAAAATGGCAGCAAACAAGCTCTTCAATCGCCAATTCACCAACCACGGTCTGTATGTAGGAAAACAGTGGGCAGTATAAGATCTCTTTTCATCTTCATCTTCCTAACAATGACTCAGAAAAATAGGAAAACCTTTTCAACATATCTTGTAAATTATTATGTATTAGTAGGAACGGTGATCTTTTTTTACTTGCATGTTACTAGACACAAAGCCTGTTACTAGACATGATAAAAATAGCTAAGAAGTGAAGAACTTGCAGATTATTGTCTGCATGAAGATGACTGAGGAGGTGGGATAGATCTCATTAATTTTTTTAAAGAAAAGTCTCAGTAAGTTTTTTAATGGAGATCTCCGTAATTGTTTACAATTTCGTTTTGGAAGACTTGCTATTCAATATGAAAACCTAAACATGAAACCTATATTGATTTGAGATCTAAGTAATGGATTTTAGATAACTCTAAAATTTTCTAGAGTTAATCTCAGAAGTTACTATTTTGAAATTTAAAGGTGAATTCTATTGCCTATAAATTCTATGGGCCTTCAGTGGACGTTAATGAAAAGAAATTATTAAATTTTAGAAAGGGTTTTGCATGACCAAATTCATCAATAAAAAGACTTTCCCATTGTCAATATTTGAAGGAAGCTAAAATTGAATAAACAGTCCGTTACAATAGTCTACAAACAAAAATTACATATAAAAAATAAATAATGTAAAATTTTTAGGGTAAAATGGAATATCTAGAGACAAGATACATGATGTGATTATTGAAATGGACCTGTACATGTAAATGTCTGTGCCAGGGCTTAAATGCCTTTTGCAGAGATAGCACATCCAACATCCCATAATTCGTGGTGCCTCCTTGTAGGAGAATGAACAATTTCACTTTCTAAACTGCAATGATTATATACGCTTTGTGCTGGATTTTGCTCAGTTTGCTTTGAGGGAAAACTTGATGGGACACTTGAAGAATTTGACTGGGTATTAGATAATTTCAAGTGGGAATGAATAGAATTTAGGATGACAGGATATAATCTCAGCTTTTGGGGAAGCTAACTGAGTAGTTAACACACTTTGATTAGAGCCTATCACAATTCTTAGTTGTGATCCAAGCAGGAGCCAGACCTTGGGGATCTGACCTATTTTTTTATACCAAAATGTCTTGATATCCACAAACTCAATTGCTATTGAAAGACATTGAAACAGTAACTCAATGTCTATGGAGAGACATTTGTAGCAGCTGCACAGCTTGTACAGAAAAACATTTGCAACAGCTAAATGATTGCTAGGTAAATCTGACATCCACAGTTACAGGACTGCCATTGAAACATGTTCCGGCAGTTGCATGCAGTTGAAAATACTAGGCTATATAGTTTTGTGGTGATCTCAGAGGTTAGTTGTTCAGAGGCAAAATAACCAAACTTATCTATTTACTTTCTTCAAAACTGGGAGCAGCATAAAAAAGTTGCGGACAATGCACTGCTTATATAGAAATGACAAAAGAGATACACTTATAGTTTGATTTTCCATGATTTCTTTAGTGGAAAGATTCACAGCATGCACACTCTGAAATTGATGAAGATGAGAAACTAGTGGGATACAGAGGGTTAATATGGAAGGTGAAGAATCACATCCAACACTCAATGCCCCATCATTAGATCGGTTTTTGGAATCATTTTGGCAAGGGAGAAGGATGGAATAGGGGAGATTAATCAGGCTAGAGGCAAATACTTGACCAAAGGGCCATTTGCACAGGTAGATGTTTGTTGTGATCTATACCTGTGATAATGTTTGTTGTAATATTAACGTCTAATTCTCATAGCTGAAGGAGAGGCATTCAGTAATTGTAGTAGTTAGAGTTGTACTTTCAGTAGTGTCTAGGTTGCAGAAATAATGTCCCTCTGCTTAGTTGACTGTAGCATATCAGTTTTGCTGCAGTAGCCTTTTTTTATCATTCTATGCATTGTTGTTTTAATTTCTCTCTTTTAAGACTGATGAAAGTGGAAGGTATATAAGGTAAAACCTCTCTTCGAATCTGCAGCATGAGCCCATGAGCCCCCTAACATCTAGATTCTAAACCCCTTATAAAACCTAAAACAATAAACAAGCCTACAACTATGCACCTTCTACAAATTTTGCAAAAAAATAATAGTTAGGAAGCAAATTTGACCCATCTTTTTTATCTCAGAGATTTGAACTCAGCTCTACAATGGCCACATTGCACTTGGAGGGCATTGCCTATGATTGGTGGCACCATGGTCTGGTTGCAAAAGGGCATGGCCTCGCGCAATTTTTTGATAATTTAAGTCATAAGTTCCTAGACACATTTGAGCAAAAGGATGAGGAAAAGTATTTTGAAGAATTTGCCAGAATCAAGCAACATTCCTTTGTAGATGCATTTGTAGTATAATTATAGAGAGTTGTAGTTGTGTTACTTGACATTTTAGAGAAGAGGACCACTTTCGTCTTTGTTGGTCTACATAAGCCACTTAAGGGTCTAGTTAAACCCTTTGCAACATCATTACCTTAGGGAGCTATTAAGAGGGCTTTGACACTTTAGATTTCCATATTAAGGAACAAATTCTTGTCTCAACCTAGACCACCCATCAGTAGATTGTAGAGGGGCAATTTTATAGAAGGAGGATTTACTTCACAAAGAACTACTCCTCAACCCACTGTGGCGAAAAGATTGACGAGTAAACTAAAAATGAGCTCAAAAGAAAAAAGTTGTGCTTCTCATGTAGGGAGTCTTGAGGACTTGGTCACAGATGCCTTGGCAAGAGCCAAATGCATTATATTGAGTGATGGTATATAAAGAGATTGAAGTTGAAGAGCTATAACTGCTACAAGCAATAGGAAAGTAGAGTATGGTTTTCAAGTTTGAGATAGAACCTGTAGGCATTTGCAAATAAACATGCACTTCTCTTAGGAACACCACGATAGCATCTGTTCAAGGTTCATGGGGAGCTATCAGATAACTAATTACATTTCTTAATTATGGTGGGGCTCTCCACAACTTTACTGATGAAGGCTTAGCGATAAGAAAGAAATGAGGGTTGAAGATTTCATCAGATTCAATGTCATTGTGTCAACTTGAGTTATCCCTTGGTGATAATAAAATGTGTGACGATTTCTATGGTAGACTAGGGGAAGCAAATATATGGCCCTTGGAGTATAATGGTTGCGTTCCCTTGAAGAATTTTCCCAGATCTATCAATCCATGAAATTGAAGTTCAAATTTCAAGGGAATGACATGATACTTAAGGGCGTACCCAAGAGGTCATATTATATGGTCATGTCTAGGAGAATGGAAGGGACTCTCTATAAGGAACTAGTCTCATGGGAAACTAGTTGATGTGCATCGAAACACATGCCAACTTTATCTTCAAGTAATCACCACCTTTATCAGAATAGTAAGTAGAATATCATTGACAAGTATAGTTTGGTGTTTAGTGACATGCTTCTAGGATGACATTGGATAAGAGATCTCAACAATTTATAGAGTTGAGATCTAATTCCATCATAATCATAGCCTCCAAAAGATGTCTTGATATCCAGTGGAGAAGTTGGACTTCTAACTCCTAAATCTGAGGCTGCCTTTGGACTATTGAATCCTATGAAAATCCTAGGAGCGTTGAAGAATTTGGGTTTATATTCAGAGTGGTCTGATGAATCAGATGGTTATTCAAGATTCAAATGAAGCTTGCTAGGTGTCTTCTGGACAGGCCTAAATCTCTATGCAATCGACTCTCTAATTCTGAGGTCTGTCCCAGAATATTCACTATGTCATTCCTTACGGATTTATCCCAATTCAATGGCTACTGATCTGTAAATCTAAAGCACACATATTTGGTATAATTCAGGGACCACAAAAATGTTGTTCTCGCTTAATTCACTTCAAATGACAATTAAAGATTACTGACTAAATGTTTAGATACAACAATTGTCATTGTATTGCACAAGAAACATGAACAGCACATGCAGCAACATTTAAGAGGGAAAAAAAAAAGAAAGGAAAAGATAAAGCATTTTGAGTTCTATGCAATTGAATCTCTAATTTGAGGTATCCCCTAGAATTTTTGCCGTGGCATTCCTTGTGTTCTGTCCTCATTCTATGGCTACTGATCTGTTAAATCTAAAGCACACATATTTGGCATAGTTCAGAGGCCACAAAAATCAAAATTGTTGTTCTACTTGAATTCACTTCAAATGATAGTCAAGAATGTTTACAGAATAGTACTTGCAGCAGCATTTAAAAGAAAACAAAAATGAAAAGAAAAGAAAGTAAAAATATATTGACAGACAATTGTTACCCTAGAATCCCCAATGTGGAGAAACCAGAAGGAAATAGCAATTTGTCTGTTTCATTAGTCTTCTTATGGCTAAAAAATAGATACAAAGAGCATAATAAGAAACAACTACAACAAGAATTGTTGAGATAAAGGTATTTTTGATTCGAGATTTTAATGCTGGGGTTTTAAAATAAAGCATGATGGTTTTTCACAATTTAGAATCTAGCTACAGAGGGAGATTGTAGGTACAGGCAGAGTAGACGCATTTGAAGTTTGTCTAAAGTCTCTATAATGGAGAATTCGATAGGACATCGATAGATCAAGTTTATGTTAAGAATACTGCGTTCATAAAATATTGTTCTGAACTGTAACTATGCAATTTATAGCAAAAAGCATAGCAAATGATTTGATGTATTCATATTCTCTAATCTATTTTATCATGGCATTACGGTACAGCTGGGTTTTAAAAAGAAGAAACAGCTTCATCTCTACTTTCCCTTGCTTTTGATCTCTTCTCTTCCTTTCTTTGACATCCCATCCCATCAGGGTTGTGTCTATGTTATAATATTTTACATCACAGTATGGCATTCAATGGAATAGGGTGACCCTATTTTCACAGGCAAATTTAATAAAGTATTAAAAATATAAATCAAACTAGTAAATACCGCCTTATATAACAGAAGAAACAACTATTTAAACTTACAAAGTAGAAAATGATAACAGGTCATGCACAATGCCTAAATTCAGAAAGGAAGTTGGCTGGATTCATGAGACATACCTGATTGATCACAACCAGCTCACTGTCAAGCCCTTTAACCGTGAACCAAGAATATATTGAATAGTATTGTACGTTGGGGCTGTAAATCAAGACAAGGAACATTTTATTTAAGCAAAAGAGAGACAGAGGATGGAAAACTAAAAACCTACAAAATTATGGCTGACTACCATCTAGAAAAATCAGAGAAACTATGTCTTACCACATGAAAGGAATACGTTTAGCAAATTGAGAGAGAGAGACAGAGAGGAGAGAACTAACAAACTTCTAACGCGCCTTAGTTTCTAAATCTTTCAAAGCGATCCATCATCTCCTTTGGACACAACACTCCAATACCAGTTCCCTCTTTTGCCCTGGCTTTAGTATTTTTCCTTCACTTGATTTTTGCCCTGGTCTTAGTATTTTTCCTTCACTTAGATTATTGTATGAATCTCCCAAATTGCCTCTAATTTTAGCTCTTTAATTTGAACCTCTTTTGAAGTTCTTTTACAACTGAGCAGCCTCCAATCCTCCGGAATTTCCATTCATATTTTTCCTCCAATGCCCTTACCCTGGTTTTATTCGCTCCTCCTTTTTCCTTCACTTCAAGGCCGTATGAATCTTCCTTCAAGCACCTTCTGCCCAATGCACAAAACTTCAATACAAATGCAAAGCTTAGTTCTACCACAAATCCCCTTCCCTCTTTGCCCTGATTTTGTTTGCCCATGACTGCCTCTAATTATAGCTGTGTATGAATCTCCCAACGGCTAGCATAGCTGGCATCACGCTCCACTCCAACGGAATTTTGAAAAAAAAGCACTGAATTTTCAAAGAGAGCAGTTAGGCTAGTCTCCCAACGGAATTTTGGTAAAAAACTAGTTTCAAGTATGAAAAGTTTGATCGCCTCCAATTTTAGCTCTCTACATAAATTATAAGTGCATATGTTAGAAGATTTGGTTGTATACGGAAATCTCCCATCTCATAAGATGTCAATGGATTGATTTTTACACATATCCTCGTATTTATTTATTCATTTATAACAATATAATTGTAAGTTAATGTTTTATGAAAGATTTTTAAAGAAATAGTAAAAGAAAGTTTTGTTAAATTTAAAATTGTATGCTTTGGAGTGATAAAGTTAATGTATTTTATAATTCAAAATAAAGTGTTACAAGGATAATTTTTTATGTTTATATGCAATTGCAAAAGGTGTATTGTTTGTGGAATTTGACACCTTCAAAATTGATAGTGTTTTATTGTGTCAATAAATATTATGTTTGAAAAAAGATATTAAAGACTCATGTGTTTGTATTATCAAAAAATCTAACAAGATATAAAATGGATAAAGTTTAACAAAGATTTATTGGAGGTTGGAAACATCGAATCTTGGAGGAATATTATCATCTTGAGCTAGTATAGTTTGCATCTAGGGCGGTACACTTGTGAACAGTTGAGTATGTCTGAATTTATAATTATTATTGATTAATTAGGATATTTTCTTGAATGCAATAAATCTAGGGTGTTCTAAAGACATTTGATGGTTAAGTAGGACATTTGCAGACATGCACATGTTTTGGTGTTTTAAAGAGATTTGGTAGTCAATTAGGATATTTGCATATATATGAGCATTTGTGGTGTTTTAAAGAGATTCGGTAGTTAATGAATAGCTGAGTGTGTTTGAATTTATAAGCATTATTGAATAATTAGGATATTTTCTTGAACACAAGCAATTTGGGGTGTTCTAAAGACATTTGATGGTCAACTAGGACTTTTGCAGACATTAACATTTTTGGTGTTTTAAAGATATTTTGTGTTCAATTAAGACATGTACATAGATCTAAGCATTTGCGGTATTTTAAAGAGATTTGGCAATCAATAGGAGGGTTCCAATAGTAATCCACATTTTAGTATTTATGTTCTTGCCTTTAAAAAAACAAATATAAACCTTAATGGGGTGTTCTAAAAATTGTGGTTTACATGTTGTAATAAAGTCACCTTAGTAACATAGTTTTAGCATTAAAATATTAATTAGTTGGGATATAGTTTCTCATATTTAGTTTATAGATTTTTTTGCAAGTTACGAGAATGTAACGCTTTATATAAGAATTTACATAATATATTAAAACCTTGGAAACTAATACAACATCATTTTTTATGCTTTTAATGTTGTGCAAATGGAAATGCACTTGATTTTTCCAATACAACCAAACATATGTTGACCTATCATTTGATATGGGGTGTTCTACCAATGACTTATTGCTCTCTTAGTGATTAGTCTATATTTGGTTCAGTTGTAGATCACTTTTTAACACCCCCTTGTGAAGCATTATAAATCCTTAGGGTTCCTAGCTTCGCTTACATCTACTAACCTAAGCTTTGAGTCCCATTTTTAATTTTTCATGGACCAACTAGGAGTTAAACTTAGGACATCTTTTTTTTTCTTTTTTCTTTTTTTTTTGGGGGGGGGGGGGGGGGGCCTGTTATATGATTCAACAAATAACCCTCATGGTGATGAGTACATTTTTGGTTCACTTTTGTTTTATTTCCCAACTAATTTTTGGCTTTATGCAAATAATCAACAACCATAAAAAATGAATCAATTTCACCATACATTCTAGAGCGATAAAATATCTTGTATAAGCTTTTCACACTCAAGAATATTATGCTGGTATAAATTGAGTCATTATATAGCTAGTTAGCTAATCATATTTCCAGGATAGACCTATCCATGCCTAGCATAAGTCTACTTAGGCTAGTTTATAATTTTGTCTCACTTCATAACATTGAGACATGTGTTGGTGTGCTCTTAGTTCGATTTGTTAACTCGGAAAGAATATTCCCCTACTCAGTGATTGGACATCATATATGACAGCCAAAAATCCTTATAAAAGCATCATTTAATTGTCAACTCGGGGTCGTATAACTAGAAATGGGTCACCACAATATATGCACCAATCTTTTGTGACAAATGTAAATCCTATTTTTAAGAACATGATGCTGGAAATACATACAATTAACAAATTTAACTCAAACTGAAGCAACACTTAAGCTACATGAAATAAGAACTACTCAATGGCTACAGGAATAGTCAATACAACACTATATATATATATATATATATATATATATATATATATATATATATATATATATATATATATATATATATATATATATATATATATATATATATATATATATATATATATATATATATATATATATATATATATATATATATATATATATATATATATATATCAGTTGTAGGAACAGTCATTAAAATTCTACAGAAAATCAAAATACAACTATTCTATTTGCTGAAAAGGAAAGAATAGACACTTTCCTGAGTGGGCCCCCTTAGGCACCATCCTTAGAGAAAACATTGGCTAAACTTCAAACTTTAGAATCATATTATTGAATTAGCATTGAAAATTACATTGCTAGTAAATGATTAACTCTGATAACTAGTAATACTTCTTACTTCTTCTCTCTTCTATTCTATCCCCTATTTCTCTATATATCTCACTTCGGTTGAAGGCCAAAGCTATTTATTTACAACTAAACTGAACTAACTTCTAATTGACTTATCCACTTAAGGTGGAAAGCTTTTATTACAAATATAACTCTCACAACTGACAAAGAGTGGGCAGAGGAAGGCTAAGTCAAATTGATCGAGAAACATTAATGGCCATCATACTGGATTTGTGGATGATAAAGACACTTTCCACTAGATTCCTGGAGCACCTTCATCTCATGGAAAATAGATCTTTTAAATTCTCCTCTCATTTCTTCACGCTTTTGTGACTGAATCAATCTTTACCAGAATTGTTGGGTAGCGGCCTAATGGAGTGTAAATTCTCTCTTAGATCTTTGGGTCCTACATAAACAGCTTCTATTCCTGCAAAAAGGGTTAGTTCGACACGTGAAATCTATAAAATGCTCATTATCCATATCCAATGCATCCATAGTTCATTAAATACAAGAAAACAACATTCCTCATATGGCTGCAGGAAAACAAACAATAATGACTACAAGAAGATAAAGTCTCAAGGGCACACATCACTTAGAAAAACAACAAGTAATAGTTAACAAAACTATAGCAAGGATTATTATAATAGATATGTTCCATTACAAATAACTAAGTATCATAATCCATAAAAAGGTTCTTATAGTTACTACTTAAAGTCTATAAAACCATATGAAAATGTTGTTAAGACATAATTTAAAACATGCCAAAATTAGGGCTCATCATTCCCCTCAACCTAAGAATGGTTGGACCCATCAACCATGGTTGCATGCTCTTTCTTGGATTTCTTTCACAAATCATCTAGGAACCATTGGCCGCGTTCTCCTTATGTAAAGCTCCAGTAGAAGGCTTTCATCTCCTCCAACCTCTGCCACTTACCAGTCTCTAATTTATTATTGTAGGCATTGTTCACCCTCACATTTCTAATAGTGGTCACCGGAGAATTGGTGGTTGTATTACTAGAGGCAACCAATTTTGAAACATTTCTCTTGTTTTCTCTATAAATAAAGTGGCTCACTCAGTAGCTACATATAAATTGTCAAGAGCATGAGGTTTAGACTTTTGCATCTGCAGTGTGAGCTCTAACCATCTTGTTTGGCAATGTTGAGTGGCAGTGTAAAGATCATGATTCACAATCTCAAAATACTGAGCAAAAATAGCTTCTTTGTGAGGCTCTATTAAGGGCTTGGACCACCCATGAGCCCATAATTTCTTTCAGTCAAAGTAAAGTCGCCTACCCTTGGAGATTTCTCCCCAAATTTCAAGAGGAAGAGTAGTTTCCTCATACTTATAACTGTCAAATTATTCTCCCCTACTGATCTCAATCTTAATACAGGAAGCTAATACAAAAATGTCAACATCCTCGATGTACAAGAGAGGATTCCAACTCACGTCATCAGAGACCGCCATCTTGTGAAGATAAAATTCACATAGGAGGTGCCTCAAATGCTGAGGAGACTTCCTGCATGCTTCATAAAATTCATGGGGTGTTTTCAAATAAGGGTTCTTCCCTTGCCAAATTCTGAGTAATTGAAAATTTAAATATAATTCCTTCAAGTAAAGTGCATATACTGGAGAAGGAATCCTACACTGGACAATTTCAGGAACTAGTTGCATTATTTCATTGAGAGTTACCTTGAGGTTTGCAATCTCTATATCTTTATTATTGATAATTTGTTTTAACCTCACAATCTCTAGCTCATAAGTGGCACTTTGATCCTGCATTTATTTGTAACAAGCCATCCCTATAGTAAAGTGTGTGAGATGTTCAGGTGGTCGATGCAGAGATGGCACAATCGACGACATTACCTTAGGAACAAGTGGTACTTCCCTCAAATTTCCACTTCCTTAATTTTATTAGATACATCTCTTACTTATTGTCCCTCCTCCTCAATCCATACAACTTCTTCTTGCAACTTCTCCATAGCAGTCACTAACTCCCCCAACCCAATTTCTTCCCGCAGCTTTGTTGCAAGAGAAGAGTCTACGACATCTTCTAGTGTATATGTAAGAGTGGCAAGATGTAGTGGTGAAGTGGGAATACCAGATACATGAGGTGACTATAGAGAATGAGAAGGACTAGGTGGATAGGAATCAACATGAAAAATAGGAGTACTTGATTGTCCCTATAATCTACTGCTTTTATGTGTAGTAGGATAGGTGTTGCTTTCTTTTGGGCTTTGGTTGTAGGAGTGGAACTATCACCAGGATGAATCCTCTTAAGATGTTTAGGAATAAATTTTGGGGTGTCTGACTAGAAAATTAGAGATGGAGACTTCCCTTTGTCTTGTTTGGAAGAAGCCCTAGAAGGAGTAATGGGGTTTGGTTGAGAAATTTTGGATATTCTTTCTGACAAGGGAACATTATCCTTAGAATCATCAAAGGAAAAAGATTCAGGGGTAGGAGTAGTAGGAGGTACAATTGTGGAGGCTTCAACTATTTTTTAATGATGCTTATGGGTAAGAGGTTGTCATATGGGTCCAACATCCTAGACTTCTACCCTAAATCTTTTGAGACTAACAAATTCTTCCCATGGCATAGGAGAATGGTCTCTTATAGACCTTTCTACGAGCAATTTAATTAGGCAATGATGAGAAACTGAATTGACCTGACCCTTTCGGTATGCAGAGGCACTATTGAGAAGTAAGTTGTAAAGGAAATTAGGGGCATTTATTATCTATCCTTGATGCATATGAGACAACAACTTGAAATGATGGGAATGGAGGACTGAGAACCTACCTTTACATGTCAAATAATTGATAACATAGGTGGCCTTCGGAACCCATTCCTCTAGTAAGCTTAGTCATTAAGCACCTTGTTTGTTTATGCATAATTGAGGGTCATCAAGTCGAGTGAATTCAGCTTGAGTAGTTATTGCATCCTTTGTTTGTGAAAACAACTCACCGGTCTGAGGTAACCCAGTTATTTCACAAATTCATTCATCTGTAACAATGAACTTGATACCTTTTACCTTGGCCTCTCCATTCCAAAAATTCCTCATGAATTCGTCTACCACCTGCTCATCAAATGTGGTGAGCTTCATGAAATAATCAAGCCAACCACATTGTCAAAATGCAGGCAAATTATGGGCATCTTGCAATAGAATTCGATGGTCTATCGACTCATGCCTAACACATTGTCCTCCTATTACCAACTTCGGCTTCCCACACAGTTGCTAAAGTCAACAAAATTTACCAAGACTCTACACTACAAATCAACCTCTTTCCTTGCTTATTGAAACTCCTACAATGTTAACCACTTCCCTTTCCTCCCCTAAACCTAAATTGTTAAACTGTTATCTCAAGAACTGCTAGAGATGCAAAAATTGGCTCATCAATTCAAACTTCAAAGCTTCAGACAAGTTTAGGAAGGAATGTAAGGTGTAATAGGTTTTAAGTGCAAGAGATACGATTGGACAGCAAGTGAATCAGATGAAAAATCTTAAGTATTGATAGAAAGGACAGGGCGTTAACTCTATTTGAGTATTTGGCGGCAGAAATACATAGACGTGGCAATTCAAGCATGCGAAAAAGACTATCAATTTGCAACCATATTTAAAATATAAATGTTCTTTCTTTAATTAACTCATAAATGCACCTAAATAGAATAATTAATTACTTGAATTATGTGGAGCGTACCTGGCATAATGAATACGTAACCAATTGATGTGACTGCTCCCTCTTTATTATAAATTATTCCAAGGAGATGTTGGAGAAAAAGATGAATGATGAATGGATGAAGTGGAAGAAAAAGAGGATGGTATGAATGGTGGATAGGTGTGTGGAACAGAATGGGACCCACTAAGTGAATCCTTTATTATGAAGGCCAGCACACAATCATGCATCACTTGGAGAATTGAGTCTGTTGACACCGAAAATTTTAGCTCCTAAAGGAATAGGACGTCAGGGAAGTATAATACATATTGGTCATATTTTATAAATCTCCTTTGATAAAAAGATTTAAAAAAATAAAAGGTGTATGCATTTATTGTTTCCACTCTCATGTATTAGGTTGTATATGTTTTATTTTATGCATGTTTGTTTTTAGATATTAATAATTTTAAAAAATAAAAATATGTATAAAATTGGGCTAAAAAGGCGGCAAGAGGGAGTTGAACACTCAACCTCTCGAGCTGACCTTTTACCTACCTATCTAATCTCTCACCCCCTAACCAGTTAGTCTACATTATTCTTTGAGAGGATTAGGAGAAAGTATTTACTTATTTTTATTGTATGTGCAGGTGAGAGATTATTGAACACTTGACCTCTCGACCCATTCCTTTTTTTCCTACCTAACTACCCAAATCTACCCCCCTTACCAACTACTCTACATTATTCTTCGAGAATATGTGTGCGAATAAATATATAAACTTAAGGTAATCATTTTTCCTTCAAAATAAATTATTAAAATAAAAATTGTTTGTTAGGGAGATTTTTTGCATGTTATAATCACTTATAATCATTTTTATCCCTAATTTGTGTTTTACCCAAAAAACTTTAAATTATATGATGAAGTGAATTCATTACTTGATATATATTAATTTGTTTATATTTTGACCTAATTTCTTATCACTTCCTCATTTTCATATCTTTACATGTAGCTTGATCATTTCACCTTGGTTATATTTTAACATTAATATTTTTAGGTGAAAAGATTTTAGTGTCATTTTATTATTATTAAATTTTAATCGTGTATGATTCGTAAGTTGATTTCTCATATATTATTAGGGTTTGAGTGATCATTGATTGATTTTTTATGTTTCAAGTCCTTTATCGTAACTTTTTACCTTTTTCTTTTATTTTAATTTTAGGGTGTTAGTAATATCATTTTACAATTTTTTAGTTAATCTTTTATAGGTATGTTTTTACGGTTACTTTTATGAAGTAAAATTTTCAAGGCTCCCTAATCATAAACATTTTCATAATTGTAATATCAATTTATATTTGAAATATTTGATATTATTAATTATTTTGTAATCTTAATGTGTTAGCCCTTAAGTGAATAGATTTCATTTTTAGGGTTAAATTTATTTTTCATTAAGTGGGTGTTATTCTTGAATAAGTACATTATGTTTTATTTCGAGATAAAAAGATAATTACAAGCATAATGTTTTATTTGTCTCATTATGTAAATCCTTCATAATTTAATAATTTTTGTGACTTAAGTATAATTATATTTCATTTTTATTTTTATGATACTTAGTTTCAATTAATTATTGATAAATAATAAATAGTTTTTATAAGATCAATATCTTACATACATTATTTATTTTATTTTATTTAAGATAAACTAATAATGAGTATTTTTGTGTGTGCAGGAAATATCAATATTGTTATATACGGAACACCAAAGATTACCAACTAAATTCATACGGGAAATATTTTTAAACAATCATTGTAATAGTTTATTTTGCACATTTTAGGGTTAGTTGTGTGATTAGATCCTGTGAAAGGGCATGCCCTTTCACAGGAAACTATTGAGATTCATATTTATAATTAATCGATTGTAAACATAAGACAATTTTTTATCACGACAAGATACCTTCGAACGGACTGGAATGTAATGGTTTAAGATCTCATGCAGAGATATCTGATAAGTGCCCATATCCTATTGTTTGTATAGTTTTTTATGTTCAATTGATTTCTCGGATTACTCTTAGTCAGGGTACCCTACTGTGTTTTCAATTTTGAGCAATTATTTGTAATTAATATATGCAATTTGAATGATGATAGCAAGGTCTGAGAACCTGATATTGTTTCCTTTCGGGCTCTTTAGTTGAGTTAAAAACCATAGGACATGTTGCATCTATTGTTATAAATTTTAATTCAAATAGAAATTTGTAGGGTGATGGTCTCGTTCTGCAGGACGAGTTATCTGAAAACTGTCTCCGGTTATACACAACATTGAATGTATCTGACTCTCTTCCCAATGGATATCAGACACTAGTCTATTTATTCATTTGATCCTGTCATTTATTTCATTCTGTTAAATATATTTCAATCTACTATCTTATTTACAAAGCATTAAATTTAGCTTAGTATTAGTTCATAGCATAAATTTAAATATCTAAACACCTGCGGATTTTTGTTGTTTATGCGCATAGGTTGTGCAATTTGATAGTATACCCAATTTAGGCCCACCAGCCTTGGTTCAATCGAACCAAAAAATTAGAGGCACTCATTGTGCCTGTTAGTTGGCCTCAAAATGACCAGTGTTTTCAAGCCCCAATAAATTGGCAACTCTGCTAGGGACAAATATCAGTGAACGTCAGTTTTAGAACCTCTGGTTAAGTTGTGAAGACTCTACTGGGAACAGGATTTAGAGTAATTATTAATTCCTCACAGGAAGTGAGGTGGTGACTCTTAAATTCAACATTAAACAAAGCTTATGTTAGGGAGAAGATCCCTAAAAAACAATTCATTTTCTGAATTGAAACTAAAAAAAAGGAATAAGAAATCGAAGAAGAAAATTGTGTACGTATCTCCTAAGAAGCAGCCTGACAAAGATAAAGGTCAAGAATTGGCTTGTGAGCAATTCCCAACTTCAGATCACTGTGGCACAAGGAATGATAGTGAACAGAAGTAGAAGGAAAGGCATATGGATGATATAGTTGAAGGGATGATTAGGCTAGAGCATCAAGATAAGGAGATGCTCAGAGCCCTTAGAAGATGATCAAATGAAACTCTTAGAAGAATAGGAATCGAACGTGAGAACCTTATTTCACCTGAGGGAAGTGATGGTGAAAATGTGAAAGTAAATAACAAGGAAGGTACAGACAGAAGCATTCAGATGTCGGTTTATACTCCTCACAGAAAGAATGGTGGCCACATTATTCAAGACAATGCCACTAATAGTATGATTAAAATAGACAAAGGAGGGAAAGCCACAGGAGATGACAGTGAATGGTTCAATACTTTTTCTAATCCACTGTGTCACCTGACTAACGGGTTAAAAGATATTAGTGACCCCTGTGATTTTCATTACAGTGCACAAAGGATAAGAAGAAATGACAGTGATCAAAAGGGTAATCATGATAATGAATATGAATTGAACAATTTTCAGAGACAACCTATACATAATAGAAAAAAGTATAGTTTATTCAATAATATTGATCATCCCCAATATGGTGAAGATTCACAGTATCGGGGAAAAGATAATGATTATCTAGATCATAATGTTAATAATTCTTAGCATAATCATGATGAGAAACATTATGCAGATATACAAGGAAATAAAAACACTAAAAAAGCATATTATAAAGACAATAGAAATGATATGCAACAGGATTACATTTGCAATCAGCAAAGGGATGAATATTATAAACCGTCTCGAGATAAAATACAAGATGAACATAACGGTTTTAATGAGGATTGTGTATATGGACAAGGTAATAAACAATATGTAAATTCAATACATGAAAATAGCAATCATCAAATGTGGTGTATGTAGCAATATGATGATTCATATGAGCATAATAATATTATCGGGAAAGATAATGGTGACATACCTGCACAACATGAAGATCGTATGAAAATGAATGAACAATATGATAATGATTTTTATAAACAGCAGGATAATGGCTATGAACCTACACATAAGGGAATGGATACTCATAATCTAGATATAGATAATGGTGTATGCTATCAACCCTATCATATGTATGAATGCCCTGATAAACCTACGCAAGAGGACTACTCTTATCAACAAGAGTATGATGGAATATATGCATGAAACCTAAACGCACATCATCCATGAAAACAACAAAGCAGTCTTGGTAACATGCACGGTGAATATGTTGAAATGCACCATCAACACAATGAAGATCCACACGAGCTACCATATAAGTTTGAACTAGTGCAAAAGGAGGAGAGTAATAACGTTTTCAGCAAAAGAAATAACAACACACAAAAATCCAGCTTTTATGTTGAACATGGAGAATACAACAAAAGCTCACGTGAACAGCCTACTAGGTTTGCGCAGGATCATATGAACACACAGCAATACTCTACGCGAGCCATCCAAGGAAGTTTGCAACATTACAGTCCATTCGAGCAGCGTGAAGGTGAAGATATTAATTATCATCAAATACATTATGCACAATACCCTAATATGTATGCAAGAGAGGATATACAAAATAATATTATTATTATTTCCATGCAAGGGAGATATGAACATTGCAATAAAGACACCCAAGACCATGCTATGGGTGATAGAAACTATGGTGTGCAGCAATATAATCTAGCACATCATGATGTGCAACTCACTTAGCATGCCATGCATTACCAGCAGCCTGAGAATCTAGAATTTAGGCAAGGTAAGAATTATATACAATTCACGCGGCAGCAAATGGATATAAATACTTGATTCGGTGATCATCGTGCATAGCTGGAGAAGGGAAAAGGAAATAATAATGATCTGTGTTACGAAGAAAAGGCTCGCTGTCACCAAAACTCATGAGGATATATCCATATACCTACACATGAACAAAATAACAAACAGCATATGAATACGATTAATAGAAATGATAATCAACAAAGAACACGTGAGCAGTTTGCTGGTCTTGCGCAAGACCAAGAGAACAGGCATCAAGTGTATAACACGTGGAAGAGTGAGAAGACTCCCACGCAGCCTGAGAGGAATTCTACAAGACTTTCACATGATGGAGAGGGTGTAAATGAGCAATACAATGAACAGCCAAACAAATATCCCTTTGTTTGCACAGAATATAAAGAAAAACAAAATATGCATAACACACATCACAGATATAATAAAATTCCTCAAAGAATTTTAACGCAGCAGCATTTTAATTTTGGAGGTGAGATGAACAAGCGGAAATCATTTCAAAATGATGGTGATGTGTATTATCAAAAGGAAGATGCTCACCATATTGCACAAGGTCAGGAGAATATAATGCAAGCAACTTCTAATGTGTGGCAATCTATTAATACACGCCCCCCAGTCAGCAGTTTATATGATATAAAGATTCACAATGAAAAATTTAATAGCAAATTTGATGGATTTTTGAATACACGTAATGTGTATCATGATGATAATTTAAAAAATGTATCTCCTAAGCAGCTGCATAATCCACAGCTTGCGCAGAAAGAAGCTTATCAAAACAAGAACAATGTAGCTTTCCAACACTTGCAAAGTAATTTGCGGCAGTATACTGACATGGAAAATGATGATTATCATTGTGCTAAAAAATAGCAATCAGATAATATTTATCAGTCTATGGCTAACAAAGATGATTTTTTAAGGAATACTTTTATGAATCATGATAATGAGCAACACAATGTGTTGGAAAACAAATATAACCACCACCAGCATGAGCGGCAAAATGGTGAATATGATATTCACAATAATAGTCAATTTGATAAAATAAAAGATGGATATCAAATGCATGATGCACAGTGAAAGTATGGTGAGTATGTGAAAGTTAGAGGTAATTGTATGCCAGATGGCGTTTACCAACCTAGGCATGGTAAAGATGATTATGGAAATAAAAATATTCAGGTTGGATTTAAAAATAGAAATAAAAGTACTCATTCACAACCAGATAGTTATTTTTATAATGGAATGAATGAAATGCATAATCAATACATTGAGAAAGAAAATAAATATAATCATGATCAGAATTATGGAGAATATACACATCCAGGAAATTGTGTACAAAGACAAAATGGTGCATAGTTTTTGGATACTGACATGGATTACCCAGACAAGCATCATGAAAATTATGTACAAGACATTAATAGTGATAATGAACGTCATTATCTAAAAACACAATATCCTAGAGATATTGTGCAATACAAAAAGATTGATGGGCAATCTTATGAAGATAGATATAATTTGCAAAGTGGTATTGTACCCCATCATACACATAGGTAGATTTATCCAAGACAAAATTATGTTAATCAGCAACCTGGAAACCTTGCACAACAACAACAACATCAACAATATCAAGGAGGGATGTTAGTTCAAATGAATATGGCTCAGCAACATAACGGAGACCAATAGGGTAATCTAGAAAGTCAATACCAGGGAGGTAACCCAATGCCCCAGAATCAATATTTTCATAATAACAATAATAGAAATTTATTTGATGTCAGATTTCATGAAGTTAATGAAAGGTATAAACCATTAGATTTTTCAAATGTTATTTTTTGTCCTGACCCTATACCAAATAAATTAAAGGCTGCCATTCCCAAGTTCACTGGCGATGGATCCCAGTTAGCTGAACAACATGTCATAAATGTAAAAAACATTATTTATGAATTTGACATCACTCATGAAGATGTGCGCATGAAAATGTTAGTTCTTTCACTCAAAGATGGTGCAGATGAGTGGTACAAAAATTTGCTAGATAGATCAATTACTAGTTGGCAAAACTTTGTTGATCAGTTTATTGAAGAGTTTGGGGATCACAGAGATCCATCCTTTGCAACACATGAATTAACCACTATGAGGAAAAATGTGAATGAAACAATAAGGGAGTTTAATAAAAGATTTAACAAGATGTTGAATAAGATTCCAAGGGATATCCGCCCTGTTGATCCCTTTATAATTACTTTTTATTTGAAAGCTTTTGATGTCAAGATGAATTATGAGATAAGGTCTCATAACCCAACAACTTTACAACAGGCTTTCAAGATAGCATTGAATATTGAAAACAATAGAATAGCTGCCGGGAGAATTGATAAAAGAAGTGATCCTAAGCTATTCGATCCTGGAGTCCTGAAAAAGAATAGTGAAAGTGATAAAATGGATGAATTAGTAGGTTTGATGAAGAATTTGCAACCAAACAAAAGTCATTTTCAAACAGGAAGACATGACAGAAATTTCAATAGAAATGATAGATACAGGTTACAGGACATGCCTTATCATATAGAATGGAAAGATGGAAGGCCTTTAAAAAAGTAGACAGACACTCCAGATCCTCTCAAGAAAAATAATCATTTCATAGGGGATGAGTTGTGGTGTGAAATTTGTAAAATGCCTCACCCTCAGGATCAATGCCTTATAGCACAAAAGTTTCTAGAGGAAGAAAACCAGGGATATGAAGAGAGGCCTGTGATAAATGCTCTTTCATCCACACCCTTTAGGTCAGGAGATAGTGATGATTCAGATGGGGAATATGTGTCAGACGAAATTTATAGGAGGTTGGGATACCAACAAGAGCAGCAAGTCTTCTTAGATGGTGATAGGGGTTCGGTTATTAGGAGGACAACAAAAGAAGAAAGAGAGGCTTACACTGTAGCAGCAATAGAACAAGTGCTTAGTAAATATCACTTGAGGAACATGAATGTGAACTCAGGAAATGAACAATCAGTAGGGATGTACAAAATTTTGAACAAGAATGCTGAGATAAAGAAAGCAAAGATAGATGCCCCTAAGAGGCATGTTGATCAAACATTGAAGATAAGAAAACCCATGGACAAACAGGGCAATGGTAAGGAAATTTCAAACTGTACTTCATTTATGTCTCAAGCATTATCTCAGGTGAAACTTTCTATCCCTCTAATGGAAATAGTTAAATTAACTAATTGCAGGAATGAAACAATCAAGTTAATAAATGATGTTAAAAAAGATGCAAAGGAACAAAATGATAATGAAGAATTACCAGTTGTTTACCTAGGAACTTCTATTAATGAAGAAGCTACTAAAGTAGATCCTTTATTTCTTACTTTATTGATAAATAATAAATTGGTTAAAAACTATATGTTAGATTCTGGGGTAGCGGTTAATATTATGCCTCATGGAGTAATGAAAGAATTAGGAATGAATGTGGATACCACTTATAGAAAGTGTTATGCTATGGACAATAGGTCAGTTCCAGTTATTGGAATAATGAAAAATGTTGAGTTTAAGTTCCCTTCGTGTCCTGAAAAATCTTATAAAATAGATATTACTGTTGTAGAAGTACCACCTAGTTATGGAATGCTATTATCTAGACAATGGTCTAATTTAGTAGGTGGAAATATTCAACTAGATCTATCTTACACTTCTATCCCAATGAATGACAGGGTTGTAAGGATCGATAGAGAACCAAGATCAACTTACATCATTGAGGGTGTTGATCCAAGCCAGGTTACGCACTTCTGCCACATCGACATGGAGAATTTTCAGGTAAGAATTCATAAAAACCTCATTGAAAATAGTAGTCCTATTGAAATATGTGCCAAGGAAAATAATGATCTCATTTGGAAAATGTTTTTTGATGGATCATGTAGTAAAAATGGTAATGGAGCAGGTGTAGTGTTTATATCCCCAAATGGGAAATCTTTTAAATATTCCTCTTTGTTAGCATTTGAATGTACTAACAACATTGCAGAATATGAAGTGCTCCTACTAGGTCTCAAAATAGCAGGTAAGCATAGTATCAAAATTCATTCTGTTTATGGTGATTCTGAATTAATCGTATCTCAAATTAGGGACAAGTTTATTACTGAGAATCATATCCTAAAAAGGTACAAAAATGAAGTGTGGGATTCCATAGAAGTTTTTGATGCTTTTTCGATAACATGGATAGATAGATCTGAGAATATTCTTGTTGATTTCATGGCTAACCTAGTAGTTAAGCATAATGATATCCCATGTGAAGATATTGTGCAGATAGAGATCAAACCAAGGCCATCAATACCTGATAACATTCATAATTGGCAAATCTTTGATAACAATAGAGACATCATAAAGTTTCTTGCATGTGAGGAAAGGTATGAAGATCAATTCATTGATTTAAATGCTTATGTTGAAACTATAGAGGAAAATGATACTTTATTTGGAAAAGATGTAATTCAGCTTAAAACTAATAAAATTCCTAAAGGACTGGTTACACTAGAAAAGATGTTTGATAGGAAAGAATCTAGTGCTAAGGTTAAAATGGAAAGTACTAATATAGAGGAAGTAGAAAAGATAAATTTAGGAAATGAACACACTCCTAAAGAAATTTTCATTGGTAAAAAGTTAACTCCTAAGATTAAATGTGATATAGTTAGTTTATTAAGAAAGTATAGACACGTATTTGCTTGGTCCTATGATGATCTTAAGGCTTATAGAGAAGACTTGTTCCAACATGAAATACCCTTAAAACTTGATGCAAAGCCCTTTAGACAAAGGCAAAGACCGATCAATCCAACTTTGGCTGCTAAAATGAAAGAGGAACTCATTAAGATGAGGGACGCTGGTATTATAAAGCCAATTAGACACTCTACTTGGGTTTCAAATTTGGTACCTGTTAGGAAGAAGAACGGAGATATTAGGCTTTGTGTGGACTTCAAAAATCTAAACATATCTTCATTAAAGGACAATTATGCTTTACCAAACATGGAAGCATTATTACAGAAGGTCACAGGAAATGAATTATTGTCCATGATGGATGGGTTCTCCGGGTATAATCAAGTCAAAGTCAAAGAGGAAGAACAATACAAAATAGCATTCACTATGCCATGGGGTACATATGTTTATGCAAGAATTCCCTTTGGGCTTACGAATGCAGGAGCTACTTTTCAAAGGGCCATGGATGTGGCTTTTGAGGATTTCATTGATATTATCATGGTAATATATCAGGATGACATAACAACTTATTCCAAGAAAGCAGAAGATCATTGCAAGCACTTAGAGAAGATTTTCAAAAGGGCCCTTGAGTATGGAGTATCCTTAAACCCGAAGAAATGTCATTTTGGGGTTACCGAGGGTAAACTCCTTGGTCATATAGTCTCCAAGGAAGGAGTCAAAATAGATCCAGAAAGAATTGAAGCAATTGATAAAGTCCCAATCCCTAAGAATGTTAAGGGAATTCAATCTTTCCTTGGGCAAATCAATTTTGTAAGACGGTTTGTCCCAAACTTTTCAGAAATCATAAAACCTATTGCAAAGATGTTAAAAAAGGGTGCAGTAATAAATTGGACAAATGAGGCTTTAGAAGCATTTGCCAATATCAAGAAAGCAATCAAGGAAGTGCCAGTTTTGAAGTCTCTTGCTTTTTCCAAACAATTTCAGTTGTTCTCCTTTGCTTCTTTCCACACCATAGCAGTAGTCTTGTTATAAAAAATGACAAAGGATATGAACAACCAATAGCATTCTTCTGTAAAACTCTACAACTTTCTGAGCTGAATTATGACATACATGAAAAGCAAGCCTATGCATTGGTTAAATCAGTGAAATCATTAAGACCTTATCTAGTTGGGGCCAAGATTGTGGCATACGTACCGAATGTAGCAACTAAGGATATCTTAAGGCAATCAGAGGTTACAGGAAAGAGATGTCGATGGATAAATTAGATTCAAGAGTTTGACATTGAAATTCAGATCACTAAGTTAATCAGAGGACAAGGATTGGCTAAGCTTATGGCAGAAACAAATTTGGATGCAGCGCAAGTAAACCAAGTGGATTTAGAAGGGGTAGAGATGAGTATTTAGCATTGTCCATGGTACACTGACATAGTATACTTCTTAAAGCATATGAAGTGTCAAGAAAGTCTAAATGATAATCAGAAAAGAACTATAAGGTTACAAGCATCGAAATATGTGCTAATTCAAGGAGACCTGTATTGGAAAAATAATGATGGCATCCTTTTATTTTGTCTAGATACCTATCAGGCCAAGTCAGTTATTAAAGATTTACATGACGGGGTATGCGGCGGTCACTTCTCAACTAAAACAATAGCTCACAAGATATTGAAAGTCGGGTATTACTAGCCTCGTGTTTTCAAGGATTGTCATGATTATGTTAGAAAGTGTGAGTCCTATCAAAAATTCTTTGGGAAACTGAAGTACAATGGTGCTTTACCCCTTATTCCGTTACAGACTGAGGAACCTTTCAAAATGTGGGGAATAGACTTTATTGGGGAAATTGCAAAAGCTTCAAGTGGAGGACACAGATGGATATTGGTTGCGACAGACTATTTCACAAAGTGGGTTGAAGCTATACCCACTAGGCAGGCTACCAGCAAGGTGGTCATCAGGTTTTTGACGGAGAACATATTGACCAAATTTGAAGTGCCTTATAAGATCATTTGTGATAATGGCATGTGTTTCAGATCTAAGGAATTTTTAGAATTTTGCAAAAAATATGGCGTAAATTTATCTTATTCATCTCCATATCATCCTCAAGGGAATGGTAAGGCAGAATCAAGCAATAAGAACATACTGAAGATTATCAGAAGAATGTTGAGTAATAACAAAAAGGCTTGGGACTCTAAACTAAATTTAGCTTTATGGGCAGACAGAGTAACAGTGAAAAGATCAACAGGTTTTGCCCCTTATGAGTTGGTTTATGGAAAACAAGCGAGGTTACCATTGAACAATCTATTGCCAGTATACAAATTCATTCAAGAGGAAGAGCTTGAAGATGTAAACTTTATGGAAGATCGCTTAAGCCAGCTATCAAAATTAGATGAAACAAGAAGATTGGCACAAGAAAGGAATCTTCATCAACAACAACAGATCAAAACTCTTCATGATAAAAGAGTGTCAGATAGACCTTTCAGAGAAGGCGACTGGGTATTAAAATGGAATGTGAAAAACCAAGACAAAGGAAAGCATGGTAAGTTCGAGGCATTGTGGCTAGGACCTTACATGGTGGTTTCGAAAGCAGGCGAGAATTCTTATTATTTGCAAGATACTGATGAAGTAATTTAGGAGTTCCCTACTCACGGTCAATATTTGAAGCCATTTTTCTCTTAAAACGGGAAGTATTCTCTAACTTGTATATTATTAGTTTTATTTTCTTTTAAAGCATCATGTTTCTTTTCTCACTATGGTCTGCTTCTCCAGAGATAACTAGGATCTCGCTGTATCCAAACATGAATGCACATCCCCAATAAGAGCCACTATTGACACCAAAAATTTCAGCTCCTAAAGGAATAGGACGTCAGGGAAGTATAATACATATTGGTCATATTTTATAAATCTCCTTTGATAAAAAGATTAAAACAAATAAAAGGTGTATGCATTTATTGTTTCCACTCTCATGTATTAGGTTGTATATGTTTTATTTTATGCATATTTGTTTTTAGATATTAATAATTTTTAAAAATAAAAATATGTATAAAATTGGGCTAAAAAGGTGGCGAGAGGGAGTTGAACACTCAACCTCTCGAGCCGACCTTTTCCCTACCTATCTAATCTCTCACCCCCTAACCAATTAGTCTACATTATTCTTCGAGAGGATTAGGAGAAAGTATTTACTTATTTTTATTGTATGTGCAGGTGAGAGATTAAAATAACCTTTCACACAGGGAGTTATCTATCTCTTAATTACCTTTTGTAATAATGTGATAATTATCTATTTATATATTGTCTTATTTTTAATGTTAAAAGAAAAAAAGAATGGGGAGAGGGAGTTGAACACTCGACCTCTCGACCCATTCCTTTTTTTCCTACCTAACTACCCAAATCTACCCCCCTTACCAACTACTCTACATTATTCTTCGAGAATATGTGTGTGAATAAATATATAAACTTAAGGTAATCATTTTTCCTTCAAAATAAATTATTAAAATAAAAATTGTTTGTTAGGGAGATTTTTTGCATGTTATAATCACTTATAATCATTTTTATCCCTAATTTGTGTTTTACCCAAAAAACTTTAAATTATATGATGAAGTGAATTCATTACTTGATATATATTAATTTGTTTATATTTTGACCTAATTTCTTATCACTTCCTCATTTTCATATCTTTACATGTAGCTTGATCATTTCACCTTGGTTATATTTTAACATTAATATTTTTAGGTGAAAAGATTTTAGTGTCATTTTATTATTATTAAATTTTAATCGTGTATGATTTGTAAGTTGATTTCTCATATATTATTAGGGTTTGAGTGATCATTGATTGATTTTTTATGTTTCAAGTCCTTTATTGTAACTTTTTACCTTTTTCTTTTATTTTAATTTTAGGGTGTTAGCAAATATCATTTTACAATTTTTTAGTTAATCTTTTATAGGTATGTTTTTAGGGTTACTTTTATAAAGTTAAATTTTTAAGGCTCCCTAATCATAAACATTTTCATAATTGTAATATCATTTTATATTTGAAATATTTGATATTATTAATGATTTTGTAATCTTAATGTGTTAGCCCTTAAGTGAATAGATTTCATTTTTAGGGTTAAATTTATTTTTCATTAAGTGGGTGTTATTCTTGAATAAGTACATTATGTTTTATTTCAAGATAAAAAGATAATTACAAGCATAATGTTTTATTTGTCTCATTATGTAAATCCTTCATAATTTAATAATTTTTGTGACTTAAGTATAATTATATTTCATTTTTATTTTTATGATACTTAGTTTCAATTAATTATTGATAAATAATAAATAGTTTTTATAAGATCAATATCTTACATACATTATTTATTTTATTTTATTTAAGATAAACTAATAATGAGTATTTTTGTGTGTGCAGGAAATATCAATATTGTTATATACGGAACACCAAAGATTACCAACTAAATTTATACAGGAAATATTTTTAAACAATCATTGTAATAGTTTATTTTGCACATTTTAGGGTTAGTTGTGTGATTAGATCCTGTGAAAGGGCATGCCCTTTCACAGGAAACTATTGAGATTCATATTTATAATTAATCGATTGTAAACATAAGACAATTTTTTATCACGACAAGATACCTTCGAACGGACTGGAATGTAATGGTTTAAGATCTCATGCATAGATATCTGATAAGTGCCCATATCCTATTGTTTGTATAGTTTTTTATGTTCAATTGATTTCTCGGATTACTCTTAGTCAGGGTACCCTACTGTGTTTTCAATTTTGAGCAATTATTTGTAATTAATATATGCAATTTGAATGATGATAGCAAGGTCTGAGAACCTGATATTGTTTCCTTTCGAGCTCTTTAGTTGAGTTAAAAACCATAGGACATGTTGCATCTATTGTTATAAATTTTAATTCAAATAGAAATTTGTAGGGTGATGGTCTCGTTCTGCAGGACGAGTTATCTGAAAACTGTCTCCGGTTATACACAACATTGAATGTATCTGACTCTCTTCCCAATGGATATCAGACACTAGTCTATTTGTTCATTTGATCCTGTCATTTATTTCATTCTGTTAAATATATTTCAATCTACTATCTTATTTACAAAGCATTAAATTTAGCTTAGTATTAGTTTATAGCATAAATTTAAATATCTAAACACCTGCTAATTAGGACATTAGGTTAATATATCCTCCAGGGATCAGTAACCCCTTTGGAAGGATTTTCGTTGTTTATGCACATAGGTTGTGCAATTTGATAGTATACCCAATTTAGGCCCACTAGCCTTGGTTCAATCGAACCAGAAAATTAGAGGCACTAATTGTACCTATTAGTTGGCCTCAAAATGACTAGTGTTTTCAAGCCCCAATAGAGTCAAGAATCAATCCCTTCAGTTGTAGGATGTACACCTTGCTACTCATACTGGAATTGCTTTAAGAAATATGTCTTATTAATGGGTTTAAGATAGCACTTCATTGAATGCCCATTGACCAACAATCTAAACCTAACATTATCTATTGTATGCAACTATACATCACCATTTCAAATACTTTTATGATCTCATATGTGTATACACCTAAAAATGGTCACCTAGACTATTAGCCCCTTTTGCTAAATCATAAATTGCTTATTCTTGATCAAATCCTAGTTCTATCATTTATTCGATTATTTTCTATGGGCTAACCATTTTATCTTAAGTTTTTATTTATTTAAAAGGAATATTTCCTCCCCTTTTAATAAATAAAAAGCCCCCACTTTTCCTCTTATCCTAAGTTGCACAAATAAAGCATTATTCTTATTTTATAAAAAGGGAAAAGGCACTTTTTGTCTCATATGGACACAAAAGTCAACTCTTATTTTCTCATTGGAGGATATTTGTGCACATGGATTGATCCCTCTTCAAGCTCCACCGTTGATTAAATCTTTTCCCTCTTAATCTCCATGGTCCATTCCTCCTCATTTCCTTTAAAAGGAGAGCTCTCTTCTTCATTCTAGATCCCCAACTTTTTATGCTAACTTTATGCTGCAGGACTTCTAGGTCACTTTGGAGCTTTTGAAGATTTGGAGCATTCTTAGCATCTACATCTCATTCTTGCATTCTTAGCTTAGCTTCATATTTATGCTTTCTTAGATTAGCTTCATTTCTATGCTCTAGATTAGCTCACATAGATTAATTAGCTTGGGTTGTAACACTTGCATATTTCATTTCATAGCTTAGCTTGCATTTCCATTTCTAGCATAGAATTGTATTGCATTTTCATTCTTGATTCTTGAGGATATTGGCATTCTTGCCCTTGTCTTCATTTAATCTCCCATTGCATGGTTTACTAGCAAGGTTATAGGCTAAATAGCTCTAGCTTAGAGCATTCTTAAAAACCCTTGCACTCCATGCCTAGGGAGCTATGGATTGATTTGTGAGGGCTCATTCTTGAGTTTCCTTGCATGTAATGATCCATAGAAGTGTGACACATTTATAGCACACAATATGGACCCAACCATCTGGTTTGCAACTTTTCTAAGTTGTCCTTATATGTAGAGTCATATAATAGGGCCCAATCTCCTACAAAAAACTTATTTTCTTTTATATATCAGTCATTCCATTTAATACATTAATTCTAGATCAACTCTGTGTGTTATAGGGCATCTTTTCTAAGCTCATCCAATGCATTGAGTTGCATGACTCTTTCCTTTTGTGTTGTGGTTAGATCTAGAACAAGTTCCAATGTTGTCCTAAAAGTCTTGTGTTCAAAATCTATAGGCATTACAACCTTCTTTCCATACACCATCTCAAAAGGTGTGTAACATGTGGTGGTTTTCCAAGTAGTCCTATAAGCCCAAATAGCTTTTGGTAGTCTTGGAACCCAATCCTTCTTATGCAGGTTCACTGTTTTTGTCAAAATTGCCTCAATATCCCTATTGGTGACCTTTTCTTGGTCATTTTCTTGAGGGTGATATGTGGTTGATTTCCTATGCCTGAGATTATACTCATTAACCAAAGCTACTATCAGGGTAGAATTGAACTGAGCCCCTTGGTCTATTACAATCTCTCTAGGAACCTGAAATCTGGTGAAATTTTCATCATAGAGGAATGCTGCAACTTTATTATCCCTAGCATGCTTCAACCCACTTGGTTACATAATCAATACAAACAAGGATGTAAGACTTACCATTTAATGGAGGATTAAATGGGCCTACAAAGTCCAAGCCCCATTTGGCAAAAGGGGTAACTACCACTTGAGGGTAGAAGGGAATTTTATCTAATCTAGTTGGTCTCCCCATCCTCTAGCA
Organism: Chamaecyparis obtusa; assembly: GCA_027943335.1. Classification (NCBI taxonomy): domain Eukaryota; kingdom Viridiplantae; phylum Streptophyta; class Pinopsida; order Cupressales; family Cupressaceae; genus Chamaecyparis; species Chamaecyparis obtusa. The sequence goes on along the minus strand of BSBK01010642.1, from coordinate 100,766 downwards.
CCTATCACATTTCCTTGTGTACTTGACTGCATCCTTGTGGAGTGTGGAAGGCATGAAATATTTCATAAGTTTCCTCCTCCCTCACACATCTCCTCATTACTTGATCTAGCCCTATATAAAACATGCAATCTACAATCCAAGAGAAGTTAAAACTCTTTTCAACCAGCAATATTTTCTCCTTTGGTAATAAATGAGGAGGAGTCCTTCGTAGTTTATCCACAATGGTAATGTCAAATTCTTGCATCAACAACAACCACCTGGCTAACCTTCATGTTATAGAACTCTTATTCATGAGGTACTTAATTGTTGCATGATCAGTATAGAAAAATATCTTATAACCTAAAATGTAGCACCTAAATTTGTTAAGTGCATAAATGATCACCAATATTTCCTTCTCTATGACAGTATAGTTGAATTTAGCTCCCTACAAATTTTTGCTAATATAGTAAATGGCATGCTTAGTTGACCCATCTTTCTATCCTAGAACAACACCAACAACATAATTTGATGCATTTGTGTGAATGTGGAATGAAACTAACCAATCTGGCCCTTTCAAAATAGGTGCTTGTGTGAGGGATGTCTTAAGTGCAAGAAATGCCTTCTCACATTCTTTTTTCCATTCAAACTCCACATATTTCTTCAACATAACATATAAAGGCCCCACTATTTGACTGAAATACTTAATGAATCTCCTGTAGTATCCAACATGACCAAGGAAACTCCTGAGGTCCTTTTGTTTAGAAGGAAAGGGTAAACTAGAGATAACTTTAATCTTAGAAGTATCCACTTGTATTCACATAGTAGAGATATAATGTATGAGCACTATTCCCTCCTGCATCATCATGAAGCACTTTTGACTATTGAGTGAAAGATTATGATCTTTGAACCTCTGGAGTAATTTCTCCAAGTTATGCTTAGCTTCTTCAAAAGTTTCACCATACACAATGATGTCATACATATAAATTTCCATGCAGTCATATGAGATGTCAGAAAATATACTAATCACAACTCTTTGGAAGGTTACATGAGCATTACAAAGGCCAAAGGGAAGAATTGAATAAGAAAATTTTCTCCAAGGAAAGGTGAAGGTGGTCTTATCCTGATCTTCTAGAGCAATCCTAATTTGATTAAATCCACTGAAACCACCAAGGAAAGAGAAATACGCTTTACCTGATAGGTTATCCAGCACTTGATCAATAAAAGGAAGAGGAAAATGATCTTTATTTGTTGTAGCATTAAGCTCCCTATAATCCATGCACACTCTCCACTTACCCCCTTTATTAGGCACAATAGCTAATGGGGAAACCCACTGACTATCTAAAATTGGGTAGATAAACCCTACATTCAACAACTTTTGCAGCTCATCTTTTACTATCTGTCCGAGAGTTGGGTTAACTCTTCTTTGGGGTTGTCTAACAAGCTTGAATTCATTATCAATGAAGATTCGATGTGTACATAATTTAGGATCCAACCCTTTCATGTCACTATATTCCCAAGAAAAAGTTATCTTATGGTTAGTGAGGATTTGAGTTATGGAATCTTGTTGCTCAGCAGTAAGGCTGTTGTTGACATTCAAAAAATTTCCTACAACAGTCTCTACTTGTGAGGTTAAGTCTAACATGGAGACATCAGACAAAATGGGTATCCTTATCTCATGAGATAATAAGGTATGCAAGAAATATGTTGCTACAGGAAAGTGTGTAGAAGTAGTAGAGGGAAGAATAGTTTGTAATGAACATGGGCTTTCTCCACATAGAGGATATTCAATACCATAATTATTTTGGATGACATTGTCCAAAATTTCATCCTATTCTTGTTTCTCAATATTTACGGTTCCCTTGTAATCATCATTAGGTTCACCACAAAGTTAGCTTCCTATTCAAAATATTCCCCTAAATTAGGCCAAATTGCTTGCTCAACCTCAAGTTAAGGTTGGGCTGGAGCATAGAGAGTGAGCTTTTTGGTGCTATAAACATCAGAGATGGTCATGTTGTTTTTGGAGACAATACCATAAAATTTGCAGGGTGTTCCCATGAATCCAAAGTGACTGCAAGGTCTTATATGACTCCATCAGGCTTGATAGTGGAACTATCAACAAGCTACAGGATAGTAGGTGTAGCTCTTAAGTCTGAGATACTTAATTGCACCATAAGGTCTTTGGTCATCACATGTATGATAGCACCAAGATCAACTAGAGCATTCTTAACTTGAATTACATTAACAATAATCTCCACAACAAGACTACCAAGGTCTAAGTATTTTGGGATGGTAAGCTTCCCTAGCATTAAATTAGAAAGTTGGCCTAAAAAATGAACAGTTTGAGGATCTCTCTTCTTCGTACTTGGCTTCTTTAAACATGCCTCCTTGATAGCCTTGCCATAAATGGGAACTTCCTTTATGGCTTGGAACAAGGGTATCTTCACACATATATGCTTTAACTACTCAATAACATCAAATACAAGTTCTTACTATGGCTGAACAATTTCCTTTTCTAACCTCTTAGGAAAAAGAGGTTCTCTATTGGAGGTTGTAGGAAAGGGTTGATTAGGAAATGACTACTTAGCTGGGATTTGACCATTTAGGATATCTTTCTCACTTTCTTCAAATGGAACTTCGATAATTACAAGAGGATTTGGGGTTGGCAAGACTCTCCCTGATCTCATATTAATATTGTTAAGGGAATAGGCAGGATGTTGATTAGGATCAGTAGAGTAAACTTGTTGCTATTGAGGCTTGCTATTGGGATTAGGTGTTGGCTGAGTTGGTAACTGAGTTGGTTTAGGATTTGAATTCTGCATGGCTGCAAGAGGTGGCATAATGGCTTTTTTTGGGGTTGTTGAAGGTAACCAAGAGATTGATTAGACCATTGTTGTCCTCCCTTCCACTAATTAGGTTGTTTCCAACTCCTTTGAGGGGGTTTCAATTGGTTTTAGGGTTGTTGTCATTGATTTGAGATGGAGGTTGTTGCCATTGATTTTGTTGCAGAGGTTTCCACTGGTTTTGTTGGGGACTCAGACAAGGGTTGTTCCCATAAGGCTAGAAGTGTGGAGGATACTAGTTTTGCCACTAATTATTATATGAACCAATTACAAGGGATCCTGAGGCATACCTTATCTTGGGGCCTATGGCCTATGCTGAGCAACAAAGAACACTTTCTCATCATCTCCTTCAATCATCTTGAATTCAGTGGGAAGATAGTGTGTCTCTATGTTGGCCAGCAGCTTGTATTTATAATCTTTCTTCTTTTATCTACAATAAGGGAAAAATTCAGCCAACATTTCCTCTGCTTAATCTTTCTTCCTTCGAGCTTGCATGGTGTCTAGTTGGGTAGTGATATTATTAATAATTTCTTGCTTGAAGTATGAAAAGAGATTAGAAATCTCTGCCTTGGACACTCTAGAACCATTGGCTTTAGGAACAAAAGACTGGAACCCTCTTCCTTTCTTCACACCTGCCCTTGAGTAATTTAGATAGATTTTCTTGATATCATTTCACTCTCTCTAGGTAATGTATCCTCCCGCCATGAGGTCCAATGCCTCCATGAAATTGTCATTAACTCCTCTTAGAAAGAGAAGTTTTTGGGACTCTTCATTCAATTGATGTTGAGTATTCTTCTACAGGCTAAACAAGAACCTTAAGACACAGTCTTCTAAAGTTGCATCCTCCTTTTGAGATATTTTAAAGATATCATCCCCTCTCATATCATTACCCCTACAATATTCTTTATATTTGTCCAAGAACAGGGTCTTGAGAGCATCCAAAGTAGACATTGTATATGTGCCCAATCCCATGAACCACCTCAAAGTTGGCTATTTAAGGATAGAAGGGAACAATTTTAGCTTATGAGCATCTTTGGAATAATAAAAACTTCTATAGAGGATATCAAATTCAAATAAAAAGGTATCAGGATCCTCTGTGATTAGCCCATAAAACGTGGTAAGTGTTGAAGCAGGTATGTTCTTGATATTATGATTGTCATGTAGGTCAGGGATTGGAAAGGGAAAAGTAGATGGAACTATCATTCTTTCCTGAGTTCTTGGGTTTCCCCTTGGCTAGTACACTACAAGGGCTAGTTGAGCATTGTCTTGGTTCTGGTTAAGGTCAATTAGCTTGTCAAACAAGTGCAAGTTTGGGTCTATAGAAGAAGAAGAAGAAGGGGCTAGATTCTGGTCAACATCGACATAAGGTTCTTCTTCCTGGGGGGTTTCTTGTCTAATTTCTCTAGGAATGAATCTTCCAAGCTTGTCTCTTCTTCTATGCATACAACAAATGTAAAACTAGACTATAGAAAAATTTGAACTTTAAGATAAAGACTAACTTCAAATTTAGACTTACAACTACCATGCATGCTACAAATTCTTAGTTTGACACCATCCCTAACAATGGTGCCAAAAATGGTGTGCTCTTAGTTGGATTTTTTAACTAGGAAAGAATATTCCCCTACTCAGTGATTGGACATCATATCTGGCAGCCAAAAATCCTTCTTAAAGCATCATTTAATTGTCAACTTGGGGTCATATAACTTGAAATGGGTCAGCACAATATCTGCACTAATCTTCGGTGACAAACATGTATCTTATTTATAAGAACATGATGCTGGAAATGAACATACAATAAACAACTTTAACTCAAACTGAAGAAACACTTAAGCTACAGGCAATAAGAACTACTCAGTGGTTGCAGGAATAGTCAATAGTTCTATATATCTATCAGTTGTAGGAACAATCACTAAACTTCTACAAAAAATCAAAGTACAACTATTCTATTTGTTGAAAAGAAAAGAATAGACACTTTCCTGAGTGGGCCCCCTCAGGCAGCGTCCTTAAAGAAAACATAGGCTAAACTTAAAACTTCATAATCATATTATTGAATTAGCATTGAAAAGTGCATTGCTAGTAAATGATTAACTCTAATAACAGGTAATACTTCTTCTCTCTTCTCTTTTATCCCCTATTTATCTATCTATCTCACTTCAGCTAAAGGCCAAAGCTATTAATTTACAACTAAACTGAACTAAATTTTAACTAAATTATCCACTTAAGGTGGATAGCTTTTATTACAAATAGAACTCTCACAACTAACAGAGAGTGGGCAGAGGAAGGGTAAGTCAAATCAACCAAAAAACATTAATGACCCTCATACTAGATTTGTGGATCATAAAGACACTTTCCACTAGATTCCTGGAGCACCTTCCTCTCATGTAAAATGGGTGTTTTAACTACTCCTCCCATTGCTTCATGCTTTTGTGACTGAATCAGTCTTTATTGGAACCATTGGGCAGTGACCTAGTGGAGTGTAAATTCTCTCCTAGATCTTTGGGTCATGCAGAAACAACTTCTATTCCTGCGGAAAGGGTTAGCTCAACACATGAAATCTATCAAATTCTCATTATCCATATTCAATGCATCCATAGTTCATTAAATACAAGCAAATAGCATTCCTCATATGGCTGTAGGACAACAAACAATAATGGCTATAGGAAGATAAAGTCTCAAGGGCACACATCACTTAGAAAAGAAGCAAGTAGTAGATATAAAAACTATAGCATGGATTATTATAATAGATATGTTCCATTATAAACAACTAAGTATCATAATCCATGAAAAGGTTCATATAGTTACTACTTAAAGTCTGTAAAACCATATGAAAATGTTACTAAGACTATATCATCTTAAAATGGAAGCACTTCCATTTGGATAGGTTTAGCACCCTCTTTCAGTGCATTTATCATGATAAACCTACATTTAGGATGCATTTGTATGTCCTGGGTGAAATTAGGGTTAGGATCCTGACGATTCTCCTTAATTCCCCTCTTCTATGACTCTAATTTCTAGGTAGGATATAGAAATGGGTCCTCCTAGCCTTCATCATGTCAATCACATGATCTTTTATCTATCACAGACATTCTATTCTCATCAGACTTGATTTCTAAGTTTTTGGGCACCTTTGGGGTCTTTAAAACTACATCTTGGTAAAAGTTAGGGTTTCTAGTTAAGGTCGACCTTGACCCTGACTAGGTTAGGGTCGACCTTGACCTTGACCTCATCTTGTCAGGAGTTCAAATTTTCAATTCCCACTTATTTATCTTTCAGGATTATTAACTTCTTGCCTCTGGGTCAGCTTTTCCGGCTTCGAAACGGTAAATCCTTTAATTACATTTAATTTAGATCCATTCTCTAAAGGTTAGGACCTAATTGGGATTTAATTCTTCAAGGTGGCCCTTCTAGAGGAGTGTGACCTAATTCACTATAAAAGGAGGTGTTGGTTTTCAAAATGGATGCTTATGCTCTCAGGCTGCCAATATACCCTCAAGTTGATTTTAGGATTGGTTAGTTCCAAAATGTATAAGGATCTTAGGGTAACTAGAGCAACTATAGGGACAAGACTTCCCTCTTCACTTTTGGCTCTACAAAACCAAGGTGGGTGCACCTAACCCAGTGAAAACTATACTTCACACACCAAAGACTGGGTCCAACAATAGATTGAATAGTAAGAAGGTGCTAAATGTTAACCTCACATTCACTGACTCTCCATTACTATAGGGTGTTACTACTATCAACCAAATACAATTAAAACTTGAAAAGGTGTTGATATATGAAGATGGAAAGAAGTAAACAAGAGCTAATCAAGCATTGAACTCAACTGAATATACTAATCCCTAATTAGTGCCATTATCCATTGGGAAAATCTCAAATACAGACATTGAAAATGAACCAACTACTGTCTAAGACTCATAGCCATAAATACAAACATTCCAGCCCATCCACTACTTATAACATCCCTCTGTAGACAAATCAAAGTGAATCTATTTCCTATCCAAAGTATATTTCACTTGATCCTAGATCAAGAACTGAAGACTAGAACATATACAAAGGTAATCCTATGCAATAGATCAGAAAATCTAGAATTCACAAGATTGACTCCAAGGAGAGACTTGAAATCTTGAAATAATTGTATTAAGCATAATGAATCATGTACATGTTCAAAGCAAAGAAGAGAGAAAACCACTTCAATAACTTACAAAAGACTACAAGGAAATTCTATTCAATCTAATACAATATGATACCGCCTGCTACAACTCCCTGGAACTAATCAAGATCAGAACCCTTTCAAAATAAAACATCTTACTTCTTATACCCCTAGTCACCTTGGAATCCTCAAAAAGGATGCATCAAGCTTTGGGTGACTAGGGTTAGGGTTTCAACAACTCAACCAACCAAAAACTACACCAGAATTTATTGTAGGGGAAGAAACACAAGCAGCCCGGAGAAAATTGTTAGGAACCTGTGTGTTCCTTTTGTTTATTCTATTAGTGTAGTGTTGTTGGACGCATATGCTTTGTAAGTCATCTCGTTAGTTTATTTTATTATCCCACATGCATAGGTAGTATTACTTTTCTAGATCGCACTTAGTATATAAGTGGGTGTTGAGTCCTTTGTTGGTACCGAAGAGTTTATTGTATTGAGCTTGCTCAAAGGAGGTTACCCCCTCGAAGTGGCCCGTGATCAATAGACTCACTCTGAGTTCTACTTTGCTCTATATTTCTATTATTTCATGCATGTTCATTATAGCGTTGCTGGAGGTTCTTCTCATCTGGTATCAGAGCGTAGGGTATAATCTCCAATAGAGAGACGCACATTGCGACATTTCCCTTTGCAAGGTAAAGTGCCCCCATTAGCAATCATGACTTCAAAGTTAGAGCAGGGATGAACAAAGCAATCAGCCCATTTGGCTATGCTAGGGTCAATGAAGTTGTGAGTGCTACCAGAATCAATGAGGATAGTAAGAGGGACCTTCTTGAAGTAACCCCGAACCCGCATGGTTTGTGGGGTAGTGACTCCGGCCAAAGCATGGACAGATATCTCTGGTTGGGCTTCTGGTTCAACCTCTTCATCTACTGTTTCTTGAGCATCTTCATACTCTTCCTGTTCGGGTGGGGAATCCACATCCAAGAGATAGAGCTTTTGCTGCACACATCTATGGCCTCGGGACCATTTCTCATCATAATTATAGCAAAGCCCTTTTTCCCAATGGGCTCGCATCTCTGTTTCAGACAAGTGCTTGATAGGAGTAGTTTTGGGAGTTGGTGTGACTGGAAGGTGTTGAGAGCCTGCATTTTGGAATGGAACAAAATTAGATCTGGATCATTTTAAAGCATTGATCTTGTCCTCCACTAATTTAGCCAACCCAAGGGCTTCCATCATAGTAGTGGGCCGAAACATTTTGACTTCAGATCGGAGTGCATCCTTCAAACCACTAATAAAACAACTATGAAAGAATTCATCAGACAATCCCTCTGTGTGATTAGCTAATTTTTCAAACTCTGTTTGGTATTCTCTCACTATGCCTGTTTGTCGAAGTTTAGTGAGTGCGCCTGTGAAGTCATCAAAATCACTAGGGCCAAAATGCTTCAAAAGAAGTGTACACAATTCTATCCAGGTGGGATCATTGTTAGCCTTGATGTACCAACGGAACCATTGAAGAGCATCATGCTCCAAATGAAAGGATGCAAGCGGAACTTTGTTGAAATCTGTAGTATTATGCAAACTGAAATACTGCTCTGCCCGGTAAATCTATCCAGTTGGATCAGCACCATCGAAGCAAGGAAAATCAAGCTTCGGTCCACGAAAAGGGCTAGAACTAGTGTCGGCAGAATGGCCTCGATTCAGGCTTGATTGTTGAAGAGTGAGACCGAGAAATTTTTAATCCAGATCTTGAAGTCTGGTCTTGAGGGAGGCAAGTTCCTCCTCCATGATTTTTGCTCCTGTACGGGTGACAACCATATAGCAGGGTTTTTTTGGTTTTTTTTTTGTTGGAATGGGAAGAAAAAGAGAAATAGAAACTTTTTCAGTAAGGGAAAACTTGGATTTGGGCAAAACGCAGATGGGTAATGAGGGTTCGAAGAGTGGATATGCATTTTCTGATGAAAAGGAAAAAAGAAAAATGAGGGTTTCAGGGGTGGGGAGGCAGAATGGGAAGAGCGGTCTAAGAGGGACAAAGGAGCAGAATGAGGAAATGAACCTTGTGACTTTGATTTGGTGGCGATTGGCTAAGAAACGGAATGAGTATCCTCCCCTGCACAACAGAAATGGGTCAGCAAACTCATGGGGTATGATTATGAGATCACCTACAAGAAGGGTAAGGACAATATTGTGGCTGATGCTCTTTCCCACACATTTGATGATCAAGCTTCACTTTCAGCTATTTCTATGCCAATCCCAAATTGGTTAGAATCTGTTCAATAGGGCTATGTCAGTGACCCCTCTTTATCTCAGATCATTCACTAGTTGGCCAATAATCCTTCTATGGTACCACATTATTCATGGGATGGTGCTTCTCTCCGCTATAAGGGGTGTCTAGTGCTTCCTCAAAATCCAGATTTGCAACAGGCTATCTTTTATGAACTCCATGCTTCTCCTTCAGCATGACATTTTGGGTTTCTCAAGACTTATGAGCGGGCAAGGCGGAATTTTTTTTGGAAAGGAATGAAACAGATGATTCAATAGATGGTGGCTGAATGTGATACCTGCCAATGCCACAAGGGTGAAATGACCCTCCCTCCTGGTTTATTGGAACCCTTGCCCATCCCTACACAGATTTGGACTAATATTTCTATGGATTTCATCGAAGGGCTTCCTAAATCTAGTGGCAAAATAGTGATTTTGGTTGTGGTTAATCGTGTCTCCAAATATAGTCATTTTTGTGCCCTCAGCCACCCCTATACTGCCTCCTCAGTTGCACAGATTTTCATGGACCAGATCTTTCATCTACATGGCCTCCCTTCTTCCATTGTCTCTGACCGTGATGCAGCTTTTACCAGTCATTTTTGGACAGCATTGTTTCAGCAAGTTGGTACCAAACTGAAGATGAGTTCGGGTTATCACCCACAAACTGATGGTCAAATCGAAATCATCAACAAATATTTGGAAACTTATCTTCACTGCTTCACTTCTGAACAGCAACATCAGTGGGCCAAGTGGCTTCCTCTTGCAGAATGGTGGTACAATACCTCTTACCATACGACATCTAAAATGACTCCTTATGAAGCAGTTTATGGGCAGGTACCCCCAGTACTCCTTCCCTACACTCCCAGTAGTTCACCAGTTCAGGCAGTTGACATAGTTCTCCGCACCAGGGATCAGATTCTTCGCACTTTACAGGATAATCTTCACATAGCCCGCAATTGCATGAAACAGCAAGCAGATCAACATCGTTCTGAGTGCTCTTTTCAAGTTGGGGATATGGTTTTTCTTTGTCTTCAACCATACAAGCAATCCTCCCTGAAGCTTAAAGGGCATCATAAGTTGGCCCCCAAATTTTATGGGCCATATAAAGTTCTGCAGAAGATTGGTTCAGTTGCTTACAAACTAGAACTTCCTCCTTCTTCTCGCATTCATCCAGTATTTCATGTTTCTTGTCTCAAGCAAGTTCTTGGCACTAACATCAAAGCACAGACTACTCTACCTGAATTGGATAAGGAAGGATCCATTATTTTGGAGCCTGAGGCAATCCTTGACCGGTGCACTCATCAGCTTCGCTCTCGCTCTATCTCTGAGGTATTGATTCAGTGGCATGGCATGCAACTAGAGGATGCTACATGGGAACCCCTTCTTCAGATTCAGCAACAATTTCCACACCTTAAGCTTTGAGGACAAAGCTTTTTCTGAGGGGGAGGGGATGTTAGGAACCTGTGTGTTCCTTTTGTTTATTCTATTAGTGTAGTGTTGTTGGACGCATATGCTTTGTAAGTCATCCCGTTAGTTTATTTTATTATCCCACATGCATAGGTAGTATTACTTTTCTAGATCGCACTTAGTATATAAGTGGGTGTTGAGTCCTTTGTTGGTACCGAAGAGTTTATTGTATTGAGCTTGCTCAAAGGAGGTTACCCCCTCGAAGTGGCCCGTGATCAATAGACTCACTCTGAGTTCTACTTTGCTCTATATTTCTGTTATTTCGTGCATGTTCATTATAGCGTTGCTGGAGGTTCTTCTCAAAAATGAATCTTAGATGGATCCACAATCATCAAAATTCATGAGAATAGTACAAAACAACAAGGAAATGCCATGAAAACTAGTCAAATCGACCACCTGCAAGCATATCTTGAGCACAAAACCATATTTCTCCTGGTACAAAAGCATCATGCCACCTACCACAGGGACCCTTGGACCAGTTTGCAACAACTAGTGCCACCAAATCAATCAAACCCGGCCATTAAAACCATAAATTTTGGTACCTTCTATTGCCTGAAACCCTCGGCAAATTTGAATTTGAACTTCAATGGTCATTTTATGGCTTTAACAACAAATCGGAGGTCAACATTTAAAATCAGATCAACCTGAAGTCACAACCGTCAGATTGTTGGATACAATTGTCTGAAGGAGATTGTTGGAATGATTATGTGTTGTCTTTGATGTCACACAAATGTCATATCAATTGTCAGCTCAGTCGGTCAGCAAAGCAGTTCCCAGTGTCTACCGAGACCTCTCGAGTGTCAAAAGAAAAGTATGGCAGAAAATAGTGTTAACCGAGCTTCCTCGGTTATCGAAGGAAAGTTAGTGTCTACCGAGTTCACTCGGTCTCCAAAGGATGTTGAAGAATTCATAGTACTTACCGAGTTCTCTCGGTCACCAAAGGAAATCTTTTTTGGATTAATGTTTACCGAGCAAGGTCAGCCCAATAAAGGATTTTATCAATTTGAAGAAATAAAGTTGGTTTATTCCAGCCGACTGTTGTAATGATTAGTAATGTTTTGTAATAATTATTAGTGCCGACTTGACAATCTGAATGGTATATATATAGAAGGTCAAGTTGTGAATTATGAGGATGTAAGTGAAAAAAAAGGAAGACTAGTATGAGCGAATTTTGAAGGATGATTAGATATCCTTGAAGAGCAGCAGAGATATATTTGATCAAGAAGGATCTAGTGAAGTAGAACAAAGATCTGTAATCAGCAATTCAGTTGCATCACTATTCAGGTCACTTCATTGTTACTTTCTTACCATTGTAGCAGTGATTTCAATATTTTTTGAAGTTGGAAAATAGTTATCATAGTTGTCCAATTCAAAAGCTGTCAATCTTCCAACTAAGGCATCCAAAGTTATATTGTGATTTTGTTCACATCTTCTTTCTTGAATAGCAGATACTCTTATTGCATGGATAGGAAGCAATGTTCTAAGAACCTTACTTATAACAGTTTCATCATCAATTTTTCCTCTAGAAGCTCTGATTGCACTAACACTCACCTTGATCCTTTCAACATATTTTGCAATGTTTTCATCTTCTTTCATCTTCATCTGATCAAATTGTCCTCTTAGGCTTTCTGCTTTGGCTCTTTTCACATTTTCATCACCACCATAAATTTTCTTTAGCTTGTTCCACATTTCATAGGCAGTTGTGCAGTCTTTGATCTCATCAAATTCTTCATAGCTAAGGGCTAATGCAATATCTATCATCATGGTGTTATGGTTCTTTTTCTCTGCAATGTCTTCAACAGTTAATGTACCAGTAGGAACAATATATTCTTGATCAATATATTTGCATCCTGAATCACCAATGGAAGCTAGATGAAGTCTCATGAGACCTTGCCATGCTGAAAAGTTATCTCTGTTAAGCCTTGGGATTTCTCTCTTTTAAGACATCCTGATCTTTAGCTTAGGTCCTTAAAACCCTTCCTACAAGCACCAAAAGCTTTGATACCAATTGTTGAAAATATGGATGTAGTAACTGAGAGGGGGGGGGGGGGAATCAGTTAACCACAAAATATTTCCAACACAGATCTCTCCCTTTCATGGTCTTTTATGATCTTAACTCAACTGCCACCCTTGGTTTACCTCTAGTGACTACGCGATAGTGCATTTCCAATTCGCGAAAAGAAAACTTAACCCACCTTCTAACTCCATGACCTGGCGACCACAGGAAAACATTAACCTCGGTCCCACATTTAGTGAACTAGTGACAAAGGTCACCGCCAGTTCATGAAACACTTTATCTATCTGCCAGAAAGTTTAGCGATTTCACAAATGCTTGTTCACTGAACTGCTAAAACACTTAGAGAACTACCTCTATTTCACGTGAACAAGCGAAGCCTTCATAAATTTGTCAAACCACCAAAACATTTATCAGAACCACTAAGCCTTCGCCAGGAAGATCAACGGTTGTCTGAAGTTCACATACCCATCCAAGATTCTATCAGATTACACACCCACTGTTAGATCGAGAATCTCCTCCCATCTTTGACAACCCTCTGACACAAAATAAAATCAATAGCTGTCGCAAGATCTTAAGCCTCTAACACACTCGATGAGATCATATGTCGTTCATTGATTCACTAACAAGATCAGGACCCTCTGACAAGCCCGAGAACCAGGTCCCACTAACAGCTACCATCATGTTAATGTAATACCCCAAAAATGGGCTATAAGTTCATTAATCTCCTACATCATCAAATCGAATGAAATCGACATAGAAGTCCTAATCTAAGGCACATCTAAACATCATCGAATCATAATTGATTATCTTAAATTCTACATCGAGGAATATTCCTAGCAATATTCCTAATTATCTTAATTATCTTTAATTTAATGATTATTTGGCGATAAATCACATTTATCCTAAGTTTGATTAATTGAATATTTTCATATTTAATTAATTAGATTTAATATCTTGCCACTTAATTGTTTAATTAAATTTAGTTCTATCTATTATTAATTGTATTATTTAATTTTGACAATAATTCAAAATTCCTATCTTTAATTGATTAAATTCTTATTTAATTAATTAAAGCATGTTTTCATTATTTAATAATATAATTTTTAATAAAAGTTTGATAAAATAGTTAATTAACCCATAAATTAATTATTTTATTTCAAAAATCAGTTAAGTTGAGAATAAATCACTTTATTTATTTATTAAATCATAATTATCCATGTGCGCATTCAAGGACCAGTTAAACTCAAATTGGAAAATCAATGCAAGTTGTTAGCTTTTTGAAACTCAACATCTTTTTGAGTTTTAAAGTTGATCTAAACTTCTAATTCGAGTTGAACTGTGCTTTTGCATAATTTTTGTGACTTAATTATTCTTTATTTAAAAATAACTCAAAAATCAAGCTGAGTTATTTGAGTGATTTATGGCTTTTTCTCATGCACCCCCAAAGCCCTAGATTTTTATAAAAATAAGGCTCAGCTCTTCAATTTCATATCTCTCAAATTTGCATCCACGGGATCTCATATTTTTGCACAATCACGTTGGAGAATTGGAATTTGGAGAATCAAAGCTTATTGCGAATCAAGGCTATTGTGAGATCAATTTGCTTTTTTAACATTCATTTAGATTCTTTTTCATATCATTGTTAGATCATTTTAGCAGATCAATTTCATATAGATTAGATTTCATATCAAGTTTTTATCATTCTTATTGCATAAAAAATTCAAAAAAATAGCTTAATTGCATTCAAATCCTTCATTTAGGTGTCGTCTAGGTCACTAATCTCGATAACAATCTGAGAACATTAATCTCGCACCTATTAGAAGACAGTAAATCACTTGGTTAAATTAGATTTCAATTTTGCACGATTTTGATTTTTGCTAACGTCTAATATTTTACTGAAGTGTTGTGTCTACAGATCAAGTACAATTTCACACACACATTTCTGGCGCCCACCGTAGGGCAACCCACCTTTACATGCTGGTTTTGATTTTTTTTTGGAGCTAAAGCCCTAAAGTTTCAAAGATTTAATTTTATCTCTCAAACGGCTTGGATTTTTGGACTAAAATTTTTTTTGTAGGTTGGACATATATCAAAGAAGCTACAGTAAACAATTTAGAATTTTTTGAGATGTTTTTAATTTTTAATAATTTTTTCTTGAAATTCTAGAAAAAATTAATATCTGATGCAAATCAGCATATTTTTTGGAAATTTTTATATTTTCGGAAAGCTCTTTAAATTCTACAGGGGGTCCATTCTTTGTATTTTAAATTTGGATGCAATATAATAGCTCAAATAGTCAATTTACAAAAACTAGTATGTTTTGATAAAACGAGTCTCTAGGGCACAAATGGAGAGATTTTTCTAAAATTTTTACATTTTTTGAAAGCTCTCTATTTTTTAGTAGGGGTCTCTATTTTGAATTTCTATTTTTGTGGCCAAAATCATAAAAAAAAAGAAAAAAAGATCTTGTTGACTAGGTCAAATGCAGCAAAAAAAAATAAAGTTTTGTGATGGGTATGCACTTTTTTTTTTACATGGTTCAATGAATGATATGAGTTGTCATTTGGGTTAATTTCTGGTTATTATTGCTAATAACAATTGATTTTTAGAGCTAACCCTATGGTTTTCATAAGTTGAATATATTTTTGCATATCTTGTTTGCTTGTTCGCTTGTTGGAGAGTTCGTCACTTGCTTGCATGAAAAAGCTCAACAAGAATTGTTAAAAATCAGGTAAAATCTACTAAGCGCATTGCAAGGATCCTAGGTATTCTCCTCCATCTAATAACATTTCAATTTGGCTTTAAAATAAATCTCTCATGTGTCTAGCTTGGGTGATTCTTTTCATGCTTTTGTTTTACACACTTGCATAATTGATACTAGGTTGTGACACCTTAAGTATTTATTAGTAGTCTTAGAGTACTTGTGATTGATCTTGGTTGCTATCTTGGGTTATTGGACTCACTAATCCACAGGCCCCTCATTCCGCCCCGTGGTTGCAATCTCAGCGCCATAAAGGGGAGGGGTCTACAGGAGAGAAGCGTTAATTGTTCCACCAGGCAACCCTTTTGTGCTTTTAGGAACTCACTTGGTTTCTAAGTTGGGGACTCATTTTCAGCTTGTGTGAGGTGTTAAGTATTCCACCTTGTGGACTCATCTCATATTTTCTTTAAGCATTAAGTGTTCTTCTTTTTGCTTTTTGGGTACTTTTGGTAGATTTCTTTTGGAAACATACATCTATGCTCACATAGTAATTAGGCCCTATGAACACTATTCATGATTCTTGAGAGATGGGATTCCCAGTGAAATCCTTCTTGACGACAGAATCCTTGTAGGTAGGGAGGATACTTAGTGCATTTCACATTCAACTTGGTTAGTGTGTCTTCTCTTATTGATCGACACATTCTCTCCTAGGAGAGGTTGATAGATCATGTGGGGTAGACATCACAAGCTTTGGTGAATCAAAATTGGTTAGTGCATCTTCTCTTATTGATTGATACATTCTCTCTCTAGAGGGGTTGATAGATCACATGGGGTTGATATCATAGACCTTGGTGAGACAAACTTTGTCTTAGCATGTCAGATTAATCTACTTGCTTTGTTTGGGTTAAAAGTGAAGAGGTATCAAAACCTTGGATCTGGAGCCAAGTCCCCTTTGTGGTATACTATTGTGAGTCACCTTTAGAGAGGGTTAACCATAGCGAACAATCCCTTCATAGGGCAAACTGCGTTGATGGAACTTCAAGCGGTAATAGCCATTTTCACCGTGGTAGTGACAGCTGCTATATAAATGTCCTTGTGGAAGAAATCTCTATGGGTATGGTCCATTGTTAGGTTGTCAGATCTCCCTAGTAGCTCCTGAAGATTAAGCTCTCAGACTGTGTCAAAACCCTGGTGCACCGGGATTAGAGTTCACCCCTTTGGATCATAAAAGTTGCTGAGTCAAACCATTATTAAAAACCCTAGCGAGGCCAAATTTTCATTTTATAGGGTATATGTGCATTATTGCAAAACATTTTAGAATGTACACAATTAGCACTTCTGAAGATTAGAACGAATAAGTCACTTGATTGTTCATGCGCAAGGTTGCTTTTGCCCTTGTTCATTGTTTTCAGACATGCTTGAAATCACATGCTTTTTGTTTTGCATGCTTGTTTATCTATCTGGTTAATGAAAACAAACAACTCTGTTACAATCCTCAAATCTAGACATTGAAATTTGCAAACAATCTAAATCTGCAAACTCAAAATTTTGCAAAAATTGACATAAAATCCTTTCTGGAGTCAAAAATCATTTCAGGAAGTCAAAAGTCATACAAGTTTTTCCAAGTGTCATTTCATTACAACCCATCTGTCGTATGATTGAGTACCTAGTGTCGTATGAGTTTCCATACCAGCAAATTCTCAAAGTCAAAATCTTGCAACTGTTGTACGAGTTTTTCAACTATCGTTTCATTGCCTACCAAATGTCGTACAAGTCTACAGAAAGTCATTTGGGAAAATTTTGAAAAGTTGTCAGAAAATTATCAGAATTGCCAGATATTCAGCTTTTACAACCTATTTCCAAAATCTGTCATATAAATCACTGTGTCAAGAACAGAGTAGTAGATATTGAGAATCAGTACACATGTCTCAAAGAATTAGTACACAAGAGGAAGAAGCTCTAATCACTGCTATGATGAAGCAGCTGCAAGCTATGCAAGTCTAGCTTGACAAACTTGAGAAAGAAAAGGAACCTAAAGAGTTCTCCATGGAAACTCTATGCTCTTTTCTATTTGATAAAGACTTGTACATGTCACCATGCCCTCAGACAAAATGTGAGCAACGTGACAACCCTTATGATACCTCTTCCATAGAGAGTGACACGTCAAGCTTTGGAGACTATGATGACTATGATGATAGACAATGTAATGATACCTATGACACCTCTGTTCCTAAGAGTCCTCCTCGTCGTGTGTTCCTACTTACTACAAATGGGCCATCACATTGGATAGATCATGATGGTGATCCATATGATTCTAATTTTGAAAGAGATTTTGATGGCTTTTGTGGACAATACCTTGATTATGATCCATCTACTACTGCTGAGGACTATAAAATGCATCGTGCTAGCTTGAAGCATCAATACTATAAGGATATCTCCTCTAAGAACTCTCAGGCTGAAAATAAAGATTACACTCTCAAGCAAGATCATGTTAATGTTGAACCTTTGTTTGGTGATGGTTCCCTTCCATCCCCTACTTCCTCCAATATCCATACATTTCCTAAAGCTTCTGAGTCTTTCAAATCTTTCACAGAACCTTCATCTGACACAAGCCCTGATACTTTTCATGTGGTTCCCTATAGTTATCCTCCAGGGCTACCTCTTAAAGAAACTCAAGCTAACTTTCACTTGGCTACAAATACTTTCAATAATGATAAACTTAAAGAGCCTAAGCCTTCATATGCTATGATGCCTACTTCAGCTAGTTCTCCACCATCTCTTCCAAAGCCATCCATACAATCCCAACATGCTTCCTTGTCCTTAGAAGTGGCTCCATGTCAAGAGGACTCTAAAAATGATAAGAAAATAACATAAAGAAAGATCAAGATCAAGAACCCTCCATGTCATCCACTCCTTTTCACGATGTCTCTTATCCACCTCAGGGTTCTTTTGATCCTGCAGCCCCTTTTTCATGCATTCCACCATGTTTTAAGTCTTCTCCTAAGCAAGATCACGCTACTACTTACACTGTTGAGCTTATTGACAATCAAAATAACCTTACTACACTTCCAATTTCCAAAGATGATACTTTCATTAAGGTTGTTAAAAATGGTGTTGTTACTTCCAATGTTAAGCCTATTGAAAATCAAAAGAAAAATTATGCGCTTGTGCTATCCAAAGATCCTTGTCAAGATCAAAGTCTTCCATCTTCTTGTTCTACCACTCCATGTTTGCTTCCACTTTCTACTATTCCTAAGTTTTTGCAAGCTTTGAACAATCCTATCAAAGAAGGTGCTCATATTCAAGATGTCTATGATTCTATTGAAAATTCTAATGCTCACTCTAAAGATGCTGATATCCTTGGTTGTCATATAGATGCTGATGAACTTATTGATTATCCTTTTGTATCTTCCATGTCCATCCTTGGACCTCCTCCACCACTACTAAGGGCTTCACATCTGCCTTCCATCTTGGGTCCTTATGTCCCTTCACTTTCCCCTCCTAACTCTCCTAATTTGTCATCCATCTTGGGTCCTTACATCCCTCCATCTCCCATCTTTCCTCAAGATCAACATAGATGCATACCCTTGAATCCTTTTCATCCACCCACCCATCTAAACCAGTCATATCCTACTTCTTCTTCCACAAGTCCCAAGTCTTTTGAAAGTAACTTGAATGTTCAATACAAGAAAAAGAAGCAATATAAGAATCCATAAAAAAAAGAAGATCACCATGTCTCCTCTAATAGACATGGAGGCATAAAGTCAAAAGAGATATCTAAGAAGAAAACTATAAGACAAGTATGGGTTTCAAAATCCATCATTTAAGATATTCTCTCTAAATTACCAAAAATAAATGAAAAGCCTACAGCTATATGGATTCCAAAGTCTCTCTTGAAAGAGTCTGGTGTTGAGCAAAAAGTTAAGTTGACATTCAAGCTTCCAAAGACATCCACTTCATCTTCTTCCAAAAGCATTCCTCCATTCCATGCACCTAAACCACAACCTCTGCTATCCATTCGCCATATTCCTTCACGTATTCCTTCATTCACGATTCCTCCATCCTCTCACCACCCTTCAAGGTATGTGTTGATGTTGAGCTTGCCTTCCTTTCCATCTACCCTTTCACAATCTTTCCATGCATTATCCTTCTACCTTCTATCATTTTTCCTCATTTGCCTATTCCTCCTATCTTCCAACCTCACTCACTTTACATAAAACCTTATCCTCCATTTTTCTCTTCCATCTTCCTTTCCCTATCAGCATCTTTGAGTATATCATTTTGAATCCTTGGCATATCATGGTTTATCCTTTCAAGGAGCACTATCTAAAAATCTTTCCTTCTTCCAAAAAATTGAAAAAAAAATTAAAAATGTGCCTTGGTGAAAACTTGGAAACAAGCACCTTGGTAGCAAAAGTAAAGAGAAATAAATTCATCCTATGGTGAAAACCACTCCCTTGTGGCACCTTGGATAAGTACCATGATGAAAACTTGGCAATCAGGCATCATGCGTAGTTCTTCTACATATTTCATCCATTCCATCTTCTCTCTTTGATTTTGACAATGTTGATCTATACACGAACATTTGGCTATTTTGTGAGCTATCTTATGATGATCTTGTTTTCATTCCCTTCTTATTTAGCCTTCATATTTATTTTCCTCCATTCATTTTCGCCTATCGCTATCTTTTTCCCCTTTGGTCTTGATCTAATAAAAAAAGAAAAAAGATAGTAAAACACGATGCTATGAAGCCTCTTGACATGTCTACTCCTTTGGATTGCATCCTTTCCTGCTCTTGCATTACACTTTTGTGACTTATCCTATGCTAGCCTTTTATTCCTTGTCCAAATGTGCTTTACATGACAATTTTTCCCTAGCTTGAGTATTCTTGAGGAGTTTGCGCTTGAGGATTTCTTCCCTTCATTCTCTTGTCTTCCATCTCATCCACCAACTTGCTAATCCCTCTTGGTCTCCA
Organism: Chamaecyparis obtusa; assembly: GCA_027943335.1. Taxonomy (NCBI): domain Eukaryota; kingdom Viridiplantae; phylum Streptophyta; class Pinopsida; order Cupressales; family Cupressaceae; genus Chamaecyparis; species Chamaecyparis obtusa. The sequence continues at coordinate 80,379 of BSBK01010642.1, read as the reverse complement.
CCTTGCTAGACATTGGGACTACACGATGTGATCTTGCTTGGGAGTTTGTAATGGAAAAAGATGCTATCAAGTATACCAAGTATCAAAACTAGTATCAGAACTAGTATCAAAACAAGTGTCAGAACTAGTGTCAGAACCAGTATCAGAACCAGTATCAGAACAAGTATCAGAACTAGTATCAGAAACAATATCAGAACCAGTATCAGAACACCTACTGGGGCTACACCTTTCACTTTAGTTTGTGGTTCTAAAGTGGTACTACCTATTGAGGTTGAAATCCCATCACTAAGAATCAGAATGCATGGTCTAGTAACAGATGATGACTATAGAGTGTCTAGGTTGCAAGAACTTGAACTACTAGATGAGTGCAGACAAGCAGCATATGATCATCTCAGAGTATATCAGAAGATAATGTCTAAAGGCTACAACAAGAAAGTCAAACACAGAGAATTTCAGGTTGGCGATCTAGTCTTGAGAGAAAATCCTAAAAATCAATCCCATCGAGAACGCAAGGGGAAGTTCGAACTCAACTGGATGGGTCCCTTTGTAATCACTACTAATTTTGGCTCTGGCACCTATCAACTCTCAACGACTGAAGGAGAACAGCTCCAAGAACCAATCAACGTTCTCCATCTGAGGAAATTCTATGCCTAAGGCATTCAGTCTATGGTAAAATGTCCTGAAAAAATCTTAAAAATTGAAAAAGTCCTGAAAAAATGAACATCTTGGTGAAAACCTAGCAATAGGCACCTTGATGATTCACAAAAAAATCAAAAAAATATCAAAAGTACAAAAAAATTAAAAAAAAATCAAAAATATCAAAAAATCAAAAAATATCAAAAATTTAAAAAAATTGAAAAATAAAAAGTACAAAAAAATGAAAAAAGAGAAAAAGTGCCTTGGTGAAAACCTGGAAACAGGTGCCTTGGTAGCAAAAATAGAATCTCTGCCAAGATGGTGAAAACCCAGCAAACAGGCACCACTTGTTTCAAAATGCTCCATCTATCAGCGCAATCTTGGTCTTTCCCAGCTTTTAGTCTTGCTTTAGTTTGTACATATCTCCTGGTTTGTTTCTGCATTTCCAATTTTCAATAAGTCAGTTTGTACACCACTCAGCTCAAGCGTCTGTATCTTATCAATGCTTAACACTTGGGGGCAATCAATGTCATATCCTATGGTCTCCAGTGTATCTTAGACATATCATATCCAGTCAGAGTCCTTTGAAGCTTCATGTGAGTCAGTCAGTCAGTCTTGTCTCCAGAAAGGATTTTGCATCTACAACAATGCAATCAAACATCAAACAACAAACTGAAAACAATCTATGCTTTTTTACATGCTTTTATCTCCTTGTATGCTTACTGATTCGCATTGAGATTTTGCCATATTGTGTCCCTTCGAGCTCTTCGATGATGTCCTTTATAGGATTTAGAGAGTGATGACTGGGGGCATAATCTTTTCTTTGTTTTCTTCTTGTATGTGAAAATCTAACAACTTTGGAAATTTTGGATTGAAATGGTGTCTGACTGTAAGAGCCTCTATCTCGAATTGGATGGCCATGTGTACCTCGACCATTGATATTTGGATGATTCAAAGAAGTATCAATCTAACTATTGTCTTTTTGAGTGAGTTCTTTCTCCTACTATGAAACACGATCTTACCTAAGGATGTGAACGATAAAGGGTCACTACGAGTAATTCACACTGAATTTGGAATGATCTCTTGACTGTTTGATTTGTTTGCAATGCAAGGTGTATTCAGGTCATCATGACGTTCATGTTTTGATGCTTATACAAATTGCTATATCAAAATGGACGTGATATTCAGGTCATCCTGGTGCTTGTGCCTTGGTGCTTATATCTAATCCGACATTCTGAAAATAAAATCAATATTCATATATCCATGGTTGTTGACCAATGGGTGTTGTATTGATTCTTGCGCATACAAATCAATATTCATATGTCTATGGTTTCATAGCTAGTAGGCATTGTATTGATTTATCCGGTTACCTAAAAGTTTAATGATGATAACAAATCAACACATGATTAGTGACTAGGTCCTAGGTCTTAGGTTGCATTTCATTTTGCATGTCTCATTGCATTTTGCATGTTGCATGATCTCACAATGACTAAACGAACTTCAATGCTTAAACAATTCTTCAATCACCTCTTCCAATCTAACAAGAGCTGAATCCTACACGAAGGTTCCTCCAATGAAATAGCAAGTAGAATCCTTTTTCGGGATCAAAATTCAAATCTAAGATCATTCATATTATTAACTGCTTACATATTCGACCTTCTATCATCACAAAAATCCAGTATTCAACTTAATTGATTATCTAACATCAAACTATCAAAATTTCAACTTGCTCAACTATAGTCAACTCATAGTTTCACCTAGTCAAACATGGTCTTCTGGGACCTTCTAACGATGCAGAATGCATTCTTGAACATGTTTAACCACTTCTCAAATCAATTAACATGCTTCTAAACTATCAACACTAACTTTTCTTGTTAGATTTCAATTTTAATCCCGAAGGGGGCATGGTATTGCACATCATTCAAAGTCTATAAATCAAATTCTATCAATCTTTCATCAGTGATCAAGATAAACAATCACGTCTAGTTACTGATTCATCAAAAAAGACCTCATCGCTCAGGGCAAATCTATCATCACTTGGGGCATATCAAATTCATCAAGATCCATATCAATCTGGTATTCTCCTAACCTTGTAAACTGTATCAGTTTTTGCAACCATCAGATCATAGTGTTCTTTCCTTGGTTCTTCAGCAACTGAAGGATTCGGATGTGATACCTGCTAGTTCTGCTAAGACAATCGAGTCTAGAATCGGTCACTCACTTCTTTTCAATCCTAAGGTTTGGAATCAAGTGTTTTGACACTTTTTCACAATCATAGGTTCATTTGATGTTATAGTGAACATTATTTTTGGTCATTCAGGACCTATTATCTCCATATCAAATCAATTTCAATCAACTTCTGTCTCATATCAATTATCAATTTGAATTAGTTTCATATCTCTATCAAACGCAGACTTTCTTTGAACCACTGCGCTTCACACAATAATTCAAAGAGGGGCAAAATGTAATACCCCAAAAATGGGCTATAAGTTCATTAATCTCCTACATCATCAAATCGAACGAAATCGACATAGAAGTCCTAATCTAAGGCACATCTAAACATCATCGAATCATAATTGATTATCTTAAATTCTGCATCGGGGAATATTCCTAGCAATATTCCTAATTATCTTAATTATCTTTAATTTAATAATTATTTGGCTATAAATCACATTTATCCTAAGTTTGATTAATTGAATATTTTCATATTTAATTAATTAGATTTAATAGCTTGCCACTTAATTGTTTAATTAAATTTAGTTCTATCTATTATTAATTGTATTATTTAATTTTGACAATAATTCAAAATTCCTATCTTTAATTGATTAAATTCTTATTTAATTAATTAAAGCATGTTTTCATTATTTAATAATATAATTTTTAATAAAAGTTTGATAAAATAGTTAATTAACCCATAAATTAATTATTTTATTTCAAAAATCAGTTAAGTTGAGAATAAATCACTTTATTTATTTATTAAATCATAATTATCCATGTGCACATTCAAGGACCAGTTAAACTCAAATTGGAAAATCAATGCAAGTTGTTAGCTTTTTGAAACTCAACATCTTTTTGAGTTTTAAAGTTGATCTAAACTTCTAATTCGAGTTGAACTGTGTTTTTGCATGATTTTTGTGACTCAATTATTCTTTATTTAAAAATAACTCAAAAATCAAGCTAATTTATTTGAGTGATTTATGGCTTTTTCTCATGCACCTCCAAAGCCCTGGATTTTTATAAAAATAAGGCTCAGCTCTTCAATTTCATATCTCTCAAATTTGCATCCACAGGATCTCATATTTTTGCACAATCACGTTGGAGAATTGGAATTTGGAGAATCAAAGCTTATTGCGAATCAAGGCTATTGTGAGATCAATTTGCTTTTTTTACATTCATTTAGATTCTTTTTCATATCATTGTTAGATCATTTTAGCAGATCAATTTCATATAAATTAGATTTCATATCAAGTTTTTATCATTCTTATTGCATAGAAAATCCAAAAAAATAGCTTAATTGCATTCAATTCATATCTAGATCAATTGCATTCAAATCCTTCATTTAGGTGTCGTCTAGGTCACTGATCTCGATAACAATCTGAGAACATTAATCTCGCACCTATTAGAAGGCAGTAAATCACTTGGTTAAATTAGATTTCAATTTTGCACGATTTTGATTTTTGCTAACCTCTAATATTTTACTGAAGTGTTGTGTCTACAGATCAGGTACAATTTCACACACACAGTTAATACATGGACCAACCAAATCTCACCATTTGTGCATACGTGTTAACGGACCCACCTGTCGTCTATATGAGAATCAACGGCTGTTGCTATACCGCTGCATTAAAAATTGAGCAAGTTATATCAATGGTATAATGACAACCACAAGATTAAAATGAACTTTAACCCACTTGAACATTGAGAAGACCGGTCCCATTGACAACACTCCACTTCATACTCCCATGGACCAATGAGATACTACCCAGTCAACACACCTGGCAGTGGACCTACTCAAAAAGAAAGGCTACATCACCGAAATGAATCAACGACGGGCGTAACTTCGCATACCTCTAACAAAACCCTTGTGCTTTAGCGACAACCATTAGATGGAGATGGTGTTAGAGAGGGGCCCAGGAAAGTATTAAGCCGAAACATAGGAAAAATTAAATGCTGAGACTCAGGCTTTAAGGAAAATATCAGGCACAGGAGACTATAGGAAAAACATTAAATTCGTCGGGGGTAGAAACTTAGGAAAAGTTAACACTAGGACCGACCAAAATATAAAGCATGTGCATTTAAAAGTTTTTAAGTGACCCAAAAAGGTAACACGAAATTAGAAAAGGGCCAGGACTTTTCAAAGGGTTTTTGTATGCAACGGCTAGATTTTTGAATATTTGAACCAGGGCTAAAGGCAGAGACCTAAAAATAACTGCAGAGCCCAGGGGAAAAGGGCTAGAGCCATGAAATTTTTTGCATGTACTAACAGTGACTCATGCTCGAGGACGTGTATCTCCTACAGATTCAACGAGCAAGCTAGAATCTCCTGGAAGAGCAGACCAACTCAAAACTTTGACACACAAAAAGCAAAAACAAACGACTGCAAAAGGGAAAACCTAAACTACTGCTCATGGAAAAGATACTTCAAGAGAAGTAAAACTTTAGGAATTGTCCATGAACAGGCAATTCCAAAGTACCACCACTTAAATCTTTCAGAACATAAGAATCTGTCCCCCATTTACTTTCAATAAGATAAGGGTCTAACCAAATTGGATCAAACTTTACATGCTTCCCCTTATCTTCCAACCTTGCATTCCACATCAAGATGAGGTCATCAATTTCAAAACTTCTTTGGGTGGCCCTCCTATCAAACAAATTCTTACATTGTCTCTGCAATGCCTCATTTCTTTCATGTGCATCCCTCCTTACCTCTTCCAATTGGATCAGTTCATCCATTCTTACTCTCATTTCATAATTCAAGTCTTCATCATATGCTTGGATACATTTGTACATCTGCAATAGATTATTTTGAGGCAATCTAGCACCTATTCGATATACCAAATCAAATGGAGCACAACCTATGGCCTTCTTTACAATTACCCTATCAGCCCACAGTGCCCACCATAACTTTGAGTCCCAGGCTTTCTTATTCTTGTCCAACACTCTCTTGAGAATCTCAATCAGACTTTTATTACTGGACTCAGCCTAGCCATTTCCTTGTGGATGATATGGAGAAGAAAATAAAATGTGTATCCCATACTGCTGACAAAAATCACTAAATTCCTATGATCTAAAACACATTGCATTATCAACCACAATTACCTCTGGGCAACCAAACCTGGTAAGGATGTTTTGCATCATAAAATCTATCACCACTCTACTAGTAGCCTTTCTAGTGGGGATAGCTTCAACCCACTTAGTAAAATAGTTGGTTGCCACTAGTATGTAAGAATGTCCACCACTAGACTTATTTGGAATTTCCCCAATGAAGTCAATACCCCACTTCTGGAATGGAGCCCGAACTACAATAGGTTTGAGTGGTAAATTCCCATTAAACTTCAACTTTCCAGCAAATCTCTGACATGCATCACATTTTCTTACAAACTGATGGGTATCCTTAAAAACTGTAGGCCACCAAAATCCAGACCTAAGGATCTTGTGGGCTATGGTCTTTACCATATAATGTCCTCCACATACACCTTGGTGCATTTCCTTTAACAGAGCCTCAAACCTCTCATGGTCTATGCATTTTAGCAATACTCCTTCATTTCTTCTCCACCACAACTTACCATGTATAATGGCATACCTTGCAGATTGCAACTTGATAGTTCTCCTTCTATTTTCATCCATCTCAGGGGAAGGACCAATTTTTTCAAGTAGCCAATAACATCTTTGTACCAATCACAATAATCCATATCACAAATGTATGGCCTTTGTTCTTCTTCTAACACATTCACATGATTTGCAACTAAATTGCTTTGTGCCATTAACTTTGCAAGACCTAAGCCTCTTACCAATTTTGTAATTTGGATATCAATATTAAATTCTTGGATCCTATTGATCCATCTACATCTTTTTCCTGAAACTTCTTGTTGCACCAATATATCCTTAACTGCAGCACTAGGAACATAAGCAACCACCTTAGCTCCTACAAGATAACATCTAAAAGCCTTGACTGCTTTGACTAAGGCATAAGCCTATTTCTCAGTAATATCATATTTCAATTCTGTTGCTTGTAAGGATTTACTAAAAAATGATATGGGTTGTTCATATCCATCTGAATTCTTTTGTAATAAAATTGCTACAACTATATGATAAGAAGCAAAAGAAAATATCTGCATGGGCTTACCATAATCAGGTGTCCTTAAAACTGGAGCATCCTTGATGGCCCTTTTGATACTTCTGAAAGATTCATCTGCTTCTTCATTCCACTCAATCTTTGCCTCCTTTTTCAACATCCTAGAGATAGGGATACTGATTTCTGCAAAATTTGTAACAAATCTCCTTAGGAAATTTACCTACCCAAAGAAATACTGTATTCCTTTAACATTTCTAGGTGGTGAAAGTTTATCTATAGCCATAACCCTTTCAGGGTCAATTCTCACTCCATCCTTGGACACAATATGTCCTAAGAGCTTGCCTTCCACAAAACCAAAAGAACACTTCTTTGGATTCAAAGAGATCCCATACTCTAAGGCCCTAATAAAAATTTTCTCAAGATGTTCACAATGTTGACTTTCCTTATTTGAATATGCTGTGAGATCATCTTGATACACCACTAGAAATTTGTTTATAAAGTTTGCAAAGGCTACATCCATAGCTCTCTGAAAAGTAGCTCCTGCATTTGTCAGACCAAAAGGCATTCTAACATAAACATATGTTCCCCAAGGGGTAGTGAATGTAGTCTTAAATTGTTCTGATTCCTTGACCATGACCTGATTATATCCAGAGAAGCCATCCATCATGGACATTAACTCTGATCCAGTAACCTTCTACATCATATTCTCCATATTAGGCAAACCATAATTGTCCTTCAAAGAATTGACATTCAAATTCCTAAAATCAACACATAACCTAATGTCAACATTCTTCTTCCTGACCGGAACCAAATTTGACACCCAAGTAGAATGTCTGACAGGCTTAATAATGCTAGCATCCATCATCTTTTTAAGTTCATCTTGCATTTTTGGTGCCAAAGTAGGGTTCACAAGCCTTAATTTCTGCCTAAAAGGTTTACTGCCTTCCTTCAATGGTATTTCATGCTAGAATAAATCTTCTCTATAGGCTTTCAAATCATCATAAGACCATGCAAAGACATGTCTGAATCTTTTGAGAAGATCAGTCAGATTATTCCAAGTTCTTTGGGATAAACATTTACCTATGTAAACATTTTTGGGCATTTGACTTGTTCCTAAATTTATTTCCTCCAAATCATTATCTTATCAACAAATTTAGGAAAACAAGTCCTTTCTTTATCATCAAATGCCCTCTCAAGAGCAACTAGTCCCCTTGGGATCCTATTTGATTTTAATTGCAAAACTTCCTTCCCAAGAACATTCTCTTTTCCATTTCTAATGTCAACAAAACTGCTGAAATCCATCTCCTGACCATCAAAATGAGATTCACATTGCAAAAACCTTAGTATATCCTGATCATCATAAAATACCTGCCAATTCTCAACATTGTCTGGGATAGAAGGCTGAAACTTGCACTCAATCCTGGATATCCCTGCAAAGGTAATATCCTCTGGCCTTAATGCTATGTTTGCTAGTAAGTCAACCATCCTGTTTTGGCTTCTATCCACCCAATCAATACCAAAGGCACTGAAACCTTCAATTTCATCCCAAACAACATTTATATATTGTTTCAACCTTTGATTCTTTGATGCATACTTTGATCTAATCTGAGAAACTATTAACTCAGAGTCACCAATCACCCTAAGATGTTTGATCCCATGTTTTGATGCTTGTCTCAAACCAATCAGTAGGGCCTCATATTCAACAACATTATTTGTGCAAGGGAACAAGAGAGTGAAAGAAAACTTAAAAGTCTTACCACTTGGGGATATCAATAGCACTCCTGCTCCAGCACCTTCCTTTGAACTTGCTCCATCAAAATACAGGGTCCATAATACATTACCTTCTGCCATGTTACTCTTATCATCAGCCAGAAAGATAGGCTTGACCTTCTCTTGCATCTCTCTCTCCTGAACTTGGAAAGAACCAATGTCAGTGTCCACAAAACAATTCATATTGTCCTCTTCATCCTCCTCAATCATATGTGGAGTTCTAGCTTCCCTTGAAACTTTCACACTTTCACCTGCAATGCTAAAAGTGGCAAAGGAAAAGTCACATTGAATACTTCCTCCCATGGAGGCACTCCACTTTCTAGATAACAACATTCCATATTGAGGGGGAATGTCGACTACAAGAACACTCATAGTTAATTGTTTGTCAGGAAATGCAGCTAATTTATAAGGCAAAGCCTTAATGGTACCAATAACTGGCACCTCTCTTGAGTCCATAGCTTGGCATCTTCCATGAGGTGTATCAACCTTTAGTCCTAGTGACTTCATGATCTCTACAGGCATGACAGTGTTTGATGCTCCAGAATCAACCATGCAATTCTTCAATAGTTTTCCATTTATCATAAGGGAAAAGAAAAAATGATCAACTGTCCCTGATGTAGTATTTACAATGTTTGCATCCAAATACCTCTGAGGAATCTCAGAGACAATTTCTTCATTTTTACTGTCAGGTGTGTCATCTAAAGTAGCCACATGCTTGTCACCTCTGTTCATTTCTTGGACCTTTATGGAAGAGGCACCATTTACCCAATCCAAGGCCTTGACCTTGTGCTCTTCTATTCTCATCATTTCTAACAATGGAACCTTGATAGTTATTTGTGAAAGCAATTTAGTCATATCAATGGGAACATAAGAATGGTTGCCCATATCTTCCTTAATCTCAGAGATACCCTTATCCTCTTTTTGGACAATCAAGTCAGAGTTACTCTTTTGTACAAATTCATCTTCCTTTTGAGGTATGGGGACAGCTACTTTTGATGTCCTCACTTTACCCTTAGGTATTGCAGTAGGCCCACTCTTCTTTTTTATTTTAACCTGACTGACAACACCAGCACCCTTTTCCTTTTCCTCATGTTGTTATGTGTTCCTTTCAGAATTCTTGATAAACATGCTACCTGGTTTACCACTTGTGCCTCCAACTATCCTGCTTCTCAAATTGTAATTACTCCTAGCTTGAGTGACCATGTCTGCAGTGATTTGTGCAATTTCCTCATCAGAGGGTCTCCTTAAGGAAACATGTTCCTCGCACTTCACTACACCACATCCAACATCATCAAATTCTTCCTCCTCATCATCAGTAGAGTCAACCTCATCCCATGCATGTGAAGAAGTCATTCCACAACCACTCCTATCATATTTCTCATCTTGTTCTTGGTTATCAGGTAAATTCAAAGCAATAACACAATGCTATGGACTATGAGGAGACTGAAAAATAGTACACCATGGGATATCATCATTCAAGTTAACTAAATTTCTTTGCAAAGGATCAGGAATCCTATCATCAGGCCTATCCCTTTTAACTAGAAAAATGGGCTTGCCATCCTTCCACTGAGTATTGTATGGGTAATTCTGCATTCTTGGTTGCCTGCTAAAATTACTTGAAGCTTGTCTGTCATTTGTTGCAACCTTATTGTTTATTTTTTCATCAGGCTTTAGACTCTCTAAAGCACTTAGAATCTGCTTTAGATTGTCCTCCTCCTTAGGCTTAAAATTAGCAGACCTTCCCATTTCTTTCTTGTTTTTCACTTGAGGCCTATAATCATCTCTTCTCCCTAATTTTCCTTATATTCTTCTATTACTTTCTATGTTGATAGCCAACTTGTAAGCCTCCCCAAGATTTCTAGGGTTCTTATCCCTTAAGAGGTAACCCATCTTTGCATCAAAAGCATTTAAGTATGTCACAAGACACACCCTATCATCTAATCTGATAACTTGCAGTAGCCTATGCATAACCTTTTGGAACCTTATATTAAATTCAAGGACCTCTTCATTCTGATTTTTTTTTATGTTATTGAATTCATTCAAAATAAAACCCTCATTTGTTTTATCTCCATAATGCTCTTTGAAACAATTCTTAAATTCATTCCAAGATCGTATACTAGCATGGGGCAATCCTCTAAACCAATTTCTAGCATTCTCGATCATAGATTGTACAAATAACTTCATTAGAACATCATCAAGCTCAACATTATAGTCATCTATTACATCCATAAAAAAATTTAGATGTTCTTCACGTGTAATGACATTGTTTCTAGTAAACTTAGGGAGTTTCTTTCTAATTTCATCAAGAATAACATTAGGATAACCAGGAATACCAAAAAAAATAAGTTGTTTGTACCTTTCATGAATAGGAACTCCATGTGGCGGATCCATTCCTTGAGATGTAGATGTCCTTGTGTTTGAACCATCAAGAATTTTAGCAGCACCCAGAATACCATTTGTTTTAGCTACAAGGTTACCATGATTTCCACCTTGCCCCAAGAAAGAAGCAGCAACATTTGAAGGTCCTGAGGTATGCTTGAGAAAATCAATCTTCTTCCTCATTTCTGCAGCAGTAGCCTCCAACTTTGCCTTCTCTAGTTCTTTAGCCCACATTTCTTTCTCTTTTCTAGCCCTCTCAAGGTCTGCATCTAATCTCAACCCTTGATCTAATGGGTTTTCCACATGAATCTATTCACTAATCTGCACTCCAACATTTTTTTGTTTGCCCTTATCTCTAGGCATAGTTATCTCATGTGTTTTATACACAATAGGTTGTTCCTCTACTTTTTCAGGCTCTAGGACAAAATTAATTGCCTCCAAATCTAACAACTACTTCTTTAGTTGATCAACCCTTATCATTGCTTGTCTTACTCTGTCCTCTTTGTCCTTTTCTCTTTGTTGCCTGATAGAAACTTGTTCTTGGACTTTTCTTTCCAATTCATAGACCTCCTCAAAGATCTCTTCTGATTCAAGGAGAGTAGTCTCAGACTCATCATCTCCCACTTGAAATTCATCCTCATACTAGTTCAATCCCAAATCAACAGCCTCTTCATATTCTAAAATATTTTCTTCTTGACTAGGCTTGGTTTGAGTTTCTTGTCTTGTATCCTTTTTATTTCTCCAAGTATGAGAAAGATTTCTTTTCTTCTTTCCTCCCCTTGTCTGACTAGGCTTGGAAGTGCTTGGAATACCTTCTTCCATTATGTTTTCAGGATGTTCGTTCCTCCGGGACCTAGTACCTCTATAACTCATTTGATAAAAATCTACTGACTAGCACTGCTGCAGAGATGTTTGAGTCGCCACCCAAGTATATTAGGAATCTTACAATACCACTTAACAAATATCCAAATGAGACTATAAGACAAGGGACAAGAATAACCCTATTTTTCAATGATGACCTACTAGTTACTATAGACTTGTGTAACACTTCCCCAACAGAGTCGCCATCTTGTTGGTGTTCAAAATGGATGCTTATGCTCTCAGGCTGCCAATATACCCTCAGGTTGATTTTAGGATTGGTTAGTTCCAAAATTTATAAGGATCTTAGGGCAACTGGACCAACTATAGGGACAAGACTGCCCTCTTCACTTCTGGCTCTACAAAACCAAGGCGGGTGCACCTAACCCAGCGAAAACTATACTTCACACACTAGAGACTAGGTCCAAACAATAGATTGAATAGTAAGAAGGTGCTAAATGTTAACCTCACATTCATTGACTCTCCATTACTATAGGGTATTACTACTATCAACCAAATACAATTAAAACTTGAAAAGGTGTTGATATATGAAGATGGAAAGAAGTAAACAAGAGCCAATCAAGCATTGAACTCAACTGAATATACTAATCCTTGATCAGTGTCATTATCCATTGGGCAAATCTCAAATACATACATTGAACATGAACCAACTACTGTCTAAGACTCATAGCCATAAATACAAACATTCCAGCCCATCCACTACTTATAACATCCCTCTGCAGATAAATCAAAGTGAATCTATGTCCTATCCAAAGTATATTTCACTTGATCCTAGATCAAGAACTGAAGACTAGAACATATACAAAGGTAATCCTATGCAATAGATCAGAAAATCTAGAATTCACAAGATTGACACCAAGGAGAGACTTGAAAGCTTGAAATAATTGTATTAAGTATCCTGAATCATGTACATGTTCAAAGCAGAGAAGAGAGAAAACCACTTCAATAACCTGCAAAAGACTACAAGGAAATTCTATTCAATCTAATACAATATGATACCGCCTGCTACAACTCCCTGGAACTAATCAAGATCAGAACCCTTTCAAAATAAACCATCTTACTTCTTATACCTCTAGTCACCTTGGAATCCTCAAAAAGGATGCATCAAGCTTCGGGTGACTAGGGTTAGGGTTTCAACAACTCAACCAACCAAAAACTACACCAGAATTTATTGCAAGGGAAGAAACACAAGCAACCCAGAGAAAATGAATCTTAGACGGATCCGCAATCATCAAAATTCATGAGAATAGTACAAAACAAGGAAATGCCATGAAAACCAGTCAAATCAGCCACCTACAAACATATCTCGAGCATAAAACCATACTTCTCCTGGTACAAAAACATCATGCCACCTACCACAGGGACCCTCAGACTAGTCTGCAACAACCAGTACCACCAAATCAATCAAAATCGGCCATTAAAACATTAAATTTTGGTACCTTCTGTTGCCTGAAACCCTCGGCAAATTTGAATTTGAACTTCAACAGTCATTTTATGGTTTTAACAACAAATCGGCGGTCAACATTTAAAATCAGATCAACCTTAAGTCGTAACCATCAAATCTCTCCCTTTCACGGTCTTATGATCTTAACTCAACTGCCACCCTGGGTTTACCTCTAGTGACTATGCGACAGTGCATTTCCAATTCGTGAAAAGAAAAATTAACCCACCTTCTAACTCCATGACCTGGCGACCATAGGAAAACATTAACCTCAGTCCCACATTTAGTGAACTAGTGACAAAAGGTCACCGCCAGTTCGTGAAACACTTTATCTATCTGCCAGAAAGTTTAGCGATTCCATGAATGCTTGTTCGCTAAACTACTAAAACACTTAGAGAACCACCTCTATTTCACATGAACGAGCGAAGCCTTCATAAATTTGTCAGACCGCCAAAACATTTATCAGAACCACTAAGCCTTCACTAAGAAGATCAACGACCGTCTGAAGTTCGCATACCCATTCGAGATTCTATCAGATTACACACCCACCATTAGATCGAGAATCTCCTCCCATCTCTAACAACCCTTTGACACAAAACAAAATCAATGGTCATCGCAAGATCTTAAGCCTCTGACACACTCGATGAGATCATACGTCGTTCGTCGATTCACCAACAGGATCAGGACCCTTTGACAAGCCCGAGAACCAGGTCCCACTGACAGCTGCTGTCATGTTAATACATGGACTAACCAGATCTCACCATTTGTGCATACATGTCAATGGACCCACTTGCCATCTATATGAGAATCAACGGCTGTCGCTATACCGTTGCATTAAAAATCAAGCAAGTTATATCAATGGTATAATGACAGCCATAAGATTAAAATGAACTTTAACCTGCCTGAACATTGAGAAGACCGGTCCCACTAACAACACTCCACTTCATACTCTCGTGGACCGATGGGATACTACCCAGTCAACACACCTGGCAGTGGACCCGCTCGAAAAGAAAGGCTACGTCACGAAAATGAATCAACGGCGGGCACAGCTTCGCATACCTCTGACAAAACCCTTGCACTTTAGTGACAACCGTTAGATGGAGATGGTGTCAAAGAGGGGCCCAGGAAAGTATTAAGCTGAAACATAGGAAAAATTAAACACTGAGACTTAGGCTTTAAGGAAAATATCAGGCGCAGAGGACTATAAGAAAAACATTAAATTCGTCGGAGGTAGAAACTTAGGAAAAGTTAACATTGGGGCCGACCAAAATATAAAGCACGTGCATTTAAAATTTTTTAAGAGACTCGAAAAGGTAACACGAAATTAGAAAAGGGCTAGGACTTTTCAAAGGGTTTTTGTATGCAACGGCTAGATTTTTGAATATTTGAACTAGGGCTAAAGGCAAAGACCTAAAAATAACTGCAGAGCCCAAGGGAAAAGGGCTAGAGCCATGAAATTTTTTGCATGTGCTAATAGGAGGCCTTCCTCTGTCACTTTCACATCTCATCTCAAGCAATCAAGCTCTCAAGTTCTCAAGGTGTTCAAGCAAGCATTTCAAGTCATCATCAACATTTCAAGCATTCAAACATGGAGTAACAATTATGGATTGTGAGAATGGTAGAAGTACTTTAGCCTTGGGGGCTTGGTATGATTTTCTATCACATTCGAATCTATGCATTGTTATTTCATACATATTCATGCTAGGGTTTTAATCTAGAGGATTAGATCTTAGCTTTACACTTTCAATATACACACAAACATACTATTTCAATTGGCTATTCGTGGAGGTGGGGATCACCAAAACGGGGGTTTGACTAAGGTAAAACTCTATATAGCCACCCCAAAAACCCCTTTTTTAGATATCTGCAGGTGCTGTTTTAGGAATCAGAGGACAGATTGGAGTACCCTTTTTGCTGAACTTTCAGGATCTGCGAACAGAATCAAAATCGGACTTCAGAATAAAAATGTGGTCTTTGACCTTTTAAAAGGTCAAAGTCAACCTGTGTGAATCCGGAGAAAAGATTTTTGGGTTTTGTCCACCTCGACATTTCCAGTCCAGAAATAGGTGACGAAACTTCCCAAAACTTCATACAGACTTTAGAAAATAGGTATTTCTATACTAATATCATGATGATGTATGTACTTTGATCTAATTAATTTCCAAGCATTTTCAAATCTATTTATGCTTATAAACATCCTTTCTAAATGAATAGGTGATGAATGTTATGTATGTTATTATGCTTCCATTTTCACCTTATTCAAAGACACAGTTTAAAATATGCCAAAATTAGGGTTCATCATCCTCATCACTCGAGACATCTCTTGTACACATATTTGACACTTTCTCACACACTTTTCAAGTGAGCTCACAAATGTTTACTTTGAGTCTTACCTTCCTACCTCATCTACCTTGGCCATATATGCAAGGAATCTATGTAAATTGTTAAAATTCTTTATTTATATACTAAATATACCTTATTGTTGTTATTCTTTCACTAGCATAAGTTTTAGTTTTGGTATTTCATATTCTTTCCTTACTCTAACATGACCAACCTTTTTTATTCTCAAACTTCACACTTGCAAAGAGATTTATAGCAAGTTCTAAGTGATACTATAGGTAGAGAATGGTAATAACTTTAGAAGATAGTATAGGTAGAGCAATTTATAACTGAGGCTTAAATCGTAGAGACTAGACCTATTAGTCTTATGAGAATCTCCCCCCTAAAATCGAATATATTGTTGCCAATGGAAAGCTACAAGCTAAAAGTTGAAAAACAAAACTAAAAGCTTGATCGCTTGGTCAAGGACAAATATGAATTTACAGGGAAAGATGGAATGGATGGGCAAAGAGTTGACAAATGGCTTTATTTTTCTTTGAAATAACGTGAAAATGAAGAAAATAAGAAGGGATTGAAATACCTAGATGCATGTAAAAAAAAATGAAATGAGTAGACACTGAAAATTGTCTCGATGCTTGTAAGCAACACTTTTACTAATTTTAATCTTAATTAGTTAAATAATTT
The DNA here is from genome assembly GCA_027943335.1 of Chamaecyparis obtusa. NCBI lineage: Eukaryota > Viridiplantae > Streptophyta > Pinopsida > Cupressales > Cupressaceae > Chamaecyparis > Chamaecyparis obtusa. Next base: position 63,955 of record BSBK01010642.1, on the reverse strand, counting down.
TAATTATTAATTAATGTAGTGTTAGTCTTCTAATTCAAATTCAAAATTCATCTCCCCTCTCACAATTAAATAATTTTTTAACTATTTAATTATCTGATTTTCTTTTAATATTATTTTAATATTATTGTTATTTAATTTATCACTTTCATGCACTTTAATTAAATAATCTTTATGGTTCAAAGGCCTTATTTTGGCTTGATTCTTGGGATGGTTTCCCTGTACTCTTACCTTTGTATCTGCATCTATGCTCTTTGAGCAACATTCTTCTTGAGGCAGGGTGGGGTAGGGTGGAAACTTACAAATTATTTGTGCTTCTAAGACTGGTTAAAATTTCTTGATGGAAAGATCCTCATGGGTGGCATCCTAGAGGCTTTAAGGAGGATCATTAAGAGTTGGCTAAGATTTGCCTAGCAAATTTTGTAGATCCCAAGAGGAGAAAGATATGCTTGCTTGGGTCCCTAACCTGAAAGGTAAATTTATAATTTCTTCAAGATACCAAGTGTTAGATAGGAAAATTCATGGGAGATTTGGTGTTCCATGGTGGAAACAGGTCTGCAATAAGTTTTCCTACCCAAAGTGAAATTTATTTTTGGGGTTGGTTTCTCATAATAGATATCTAACCTAGGATAATTTGAGAAAAAGAGGATTCTATGTCCCCTTTATGTGTGTCTTGTGTAATAGTAGTGAGGAATTTTCTTCTCATGTTTTCTTCTTGTGCCCATTCTCAAAAGAAATCTAGTTGCAAAATCTACCTCATAGAATAGTAGGGGCTCACCCAACCGAATTGAATATCTTCTCACCCACCCCCAATATGATCTAGTCTACTTCACCATGAACTTAGAGAGCCCTTATGAAATTGTATTAATTTTCATGATTTTGTACTTGTGAAGGACCCCTCAAGGTCAAAGTGCATACCTACAAGACATAGCCATGAAACCATTCACCCCGCTCTTACTTAGGGATTTTTATTTCTCTAAGAAATTGAGTAAGAATTGTCAATGAGAACCTATCTTAAGAGTACTCAAAATTTAGACCCTAGTTAGGAGAGAGCCTTTCATTCACTCTTCATGAACCTGTTTCCTGGGAACTATACCCCCCACTTGGGTGGGTGGAAGATAAAAGGGGTTAGTAGGATCAAGGTTGGCATCAAACCAATATGAAGATTCTTAGTTGAGGGTATCTGACATTCCCTCAAGAATAGACCAATCCATTGGGGAAAGAGGGAGTTGCATGATGAAGTAGGAATATGATGCTTGATTCTTTAGGATTTTGGGTGGAAGAAGAAGAACTACCCAATATCCAACTCTCACAATATTTCATCTAAGGGGATGGAGAGATAGGAATTCATCTCAAACCTTCCTCCCTTAATTTGGTGTAGCGTCATCTAACAAAGATAGAGAATTGTGGGCTAGCTATCAATGATCCATTTTCTCTGGCAAAGATATCATAACCTTGAAGACAACAGACTAAAAATTCCTTCCTCTCCATGGCACATGCTTGGTTTCATGATTCCCTTGTCTCTCAAACATGAGGTCTTTGGAGATGAGGGACACGTATTTAGCCAGGCACCTAAGGCAAAGAGTATATTACCCAGGTTAATCATTATAATTTGTTTTGATTGATGGGGATCCCATTATAATTAAAAGGTTGAGAATATGACATGGATGGATAATTATATGAATAGAGGTTCATACAAGCCCATTTGTAAGAGAACAATGGTTACCTTGTCATTATTCAATAGTATTGAAAGAAAACTATAATAGAATAGTGACCTTGTTAGCAAGTCTAGGAATTATAGGAATGATAGAGCCCCACATCCCACTTCTATATTATCCCACCCAAATCTCATTGTGCCTCATCAAATATTGTTGATGGGAGATTTGAAACAAGGCTTGCTTCCTATTACCTTAATTTTGGCCCCCCATTCAAATTTATCCTTGCTCAAGTTTGAAGAATCATTTTTCTAAGTTCATAGATCTTTGACATGAATTTAAGAATGCATGTTCATGTTCGACACCTCAACTAGAATTGGCAAAGACTTCTCATCCTTAGTGCATAAAACCAATACCATTTAAAATTTTGCACCTCAATACTTAAACTTTCACCAAGTTCACAAAAACTTCTCCTTGTTCAACCTATAAGTTAATTAAAATCTTGGTCTAATGGAAATAGGGCAAACAACTAAGAGGGGGGGAATCATTTATCCAAAATCTTACAAAACTTAATACTTATTCCCAGATTTGATAATTAAACATGAAAGCATAAATGATCACACACACCAATATTTTTGTACATGGAAACCCGGTCAAGGGAAAAACCATGGTGGGGATGAACTCAAAGATAGGTATACTTTGTTAGAAGTATTACAATAGGAAATGCACATGCATTCAAGCACACTTCCTAGAGCTCACTACTCAAAATAAAAAAAAGGACCACTACCCAAGGAAGGCTCACTACTTGTACAAGCAAACTTGGATCACATCAACAAATTATGAACTGTAAGATAGCATATCATCTATGCTTAGATTATTTCCATTAAAGAACAATACAAATTTATTTTCCATGCTTCTTCTCTACCTTAAAAATATGTATACATTCAATGCACATATATACTTGTACATCTCTTTCACATCCACACACAAATACAAGATTATTAAATTTATTTATACATGACATCAAGCTTGGAAAGGTCATCAAGGTCGACCCAACACTTACCACCTAATTACAAAAATATAACCATACTCAATACAATATAACATGAAAACCAAGCAATGTTAGAAAAAACATAATACAGACCAAAATCTTCTTCCTCTAAAATGATACACCTCCAAGGATTATGCCTTGAACATCCACAACATGCTACATGCATCTGGTTGACCTAGAACATGAAGAACACCAACATACTGATGGAAATCATGAATTGCGATCACATCAACCAATGTGGACCACCAACACAAAAAGGTACACAATCTAGAAATATCCAAGAGCATAATGAATTACCACAACAACATCTGCAGCAATGCAAAATATTGGAATCATCAACATCTTTGTATTGAAACTCAAGAACACTAATTGTAATGAATGTCAACCTTTAAAAATTACTTGTAGACCTCCAAAACATGAACCACTTGAATTAAGGACACATATAAATGTACCAAACATGCTTCATAGATCCATAAAGCAAGATATTACAACCCGGAGCAATGCAGATCAAAATACTATCACTCTATCACCATTAAACAACTAGAAAACTAGTCACAACATAGATACTCATAACTCACTCAAATATCCATGTGAACCTCTAAAACTTGAACTCAATCAAATACATACAACCCTCTATAGACTCTTAACATCTTCAAATGTTTATCTTTATTACACTTTCTACACCGATCAAATAAACTCACCAAACTTCACTATCACAGATAGAGAAATATGTTGACAACAATGAAGACACATCTCTCAAAAATATTTCAAGCACATATTTGCATATTCTTACAACATTTTCTCCTCTAAAGTAACCAAGTATTTAGTTAAAAATAAAAAAATTGATTTTGATGACAGTTCTTGAACCTGTGTTGAACTTAGATAAGCCAAGTAGAACTGTAAAAAATAAAACATTTTAATCATTTCATTATGGGTGTTGAGGCTCAACACATCATCTTGAATTTATTGCAAGAGAAGAAGAAAATGATTGATCTAGTTAAAGTTGGATGATCTTGTGGTTCTTCAATGCTATCAAGGTCTGATGTGTTCATCAGAACTATATCACTGCTTCCAAGTTGAGCTTCAAATCTAACAAGAAATATGGAACTCAATGCAATGTAAGGCACAAAGTAAATTTGGAAGGTTTTGGCATTTTTTATTTAGTTCCATATTCACATTTGGAGCCTGATATACAATCTCAAACCAAGTAAAATCCAATGTCATTAGAAAGTATCAATGACTATGTAACATATGTCGAGACCAAAGGGAGTTCTTGAACTCTTCCTCTTAGCCAACAATAAAGGTTTTAGAGGCTATTGATGAGATGCAATAGAGTAGTAGTGATCATAAGTTTGAAATTAGATCTTATCAGGCTAACAATGGAAATAATTATGAAAATAATATAGCAAGAATTATACACTTGTCAAACCTACATTGTAATTTAATTCTTTAAACATTTTATTCATAGAAAACAAAATAGTTACGTTTCAAGAGGATGATTACATAAGCTAAAACTAAAAAGAAATAGAAGGGGAAAGATTTATAAATTGGCAATCAGAAGACTATGAAAGGGGTCAATTTATTAATCCCCTTTCACTTTGAGGCATGAGTACATTCATCAATTGGAGAGGGGGAGAAATTTATTTTAGTTTTTGAAGGAGATATTGGAAACATGCTCTGTTATAACATGGAAGGAGAGTATTTTTCAAGGAACTAAAGGAATTTTATCTTTTTTTTCATTTGTATTCTCTTTAGATTGTTATTTTCCTTTGTTTTTATGCAATCCCTCCTTGATTTTTATCATCTATTATATCAAATCATGGTTGTGTTTGTTATATGATCTTCAAGTTATAACTTGTTTGCATCATCTTAAAGAAAGTAAGGTGATCTTTGAGTTATTTATCCTCATGTCCCTTTGATTCAAATTCATAATATTGCACTTGTCTCATGGTGATGGGAAAGTATTAGCTTACCTTTCCTACTTTCTAGTTAAAAGTATATCTCTCATTATATTTGAACAAGGGAGTTGCACCTTCACATAAAAATTCAAATGGAAACTATTAAAGTTTACCCAACTACTATTTGGAAGTCTTGGTCTCAATTTGGGAATGGAGTTATGATTAGAGGATCATTTTGAGAAGAGACCAATATGTTATCTAACGGATTTTTTGTGACGCTTTTGTAGAACAAAGTGTTGGTGCCTCTTTCACTCATAAATTTGAAGGTACCTTCCCTGGGATGAAGGTTGGCAACTCTCTATTTTCAAAACCATATAGAAAACAATACATAGCATTGTCTGAAGGCTCAAGGAAATTATTTCCTAGATTACAAGTGAAAACTCACAAGATCCAGACAATCTAATCTAATTATTAGTTATTTCCTATGTGATCCTTAGAGTTCAAGAAGATGTGTTCATGCAATTATTTTTTGAAATCCTCATTAGATGCATTGCTAAGTGCTTTCAGAATTTGGAAGATGGATGTATCACAAGCTAGGATAGTTTAAAGGTGAAGTTTCTTGGAAGATTCAAGCCTCTAGCTGATATATATGCATTATTTGTTTCATTTTTTTTCAAATACAAAATGAAGAAGATAAATCTATTAGAGGGGTTGTAGAAGATTCAATCAAACTTTGAAAAAGATTCTTTGAAATGATCAACCAAGTGAAAAAAATTTGTTGTGTATTCATTATTGTGTTGCACCTAGAGGTTATATTTTATTTAATGAGAAATACGGTACAAAACTTGGAAGTTGCATAAAAACAAATTGTTAAAGTTGAAGATGATTTGATATTATCTGGATCTTTAAATGAAAAGAAATGTATGAACAATTGTGCCCCAAAATTTTCCAAATTTGAGGGTGATCACACAATAGTGTGTCCCACTTTTCCCCATGAAGAAAATGCGTGTGGATGAAATCCACACATACTAAGCCCCTTTGCATGAATATGGGTGTTTGCATGAACTATCAAAATCACTTTGTGCGAACCTAATGATGTAGCCAAGTAATTCATGCAAATGCAATGACGTTGGGAAATTCAGGTGAATGGGGTTTTCATGAGAAGTTCCTTTTCACCAATTTTTTTATATAAATTTCCGATGTGACAATTAACCTGGCATTTTTTACTATTCATCTGGGAACCATAGAGGTGTTTGAGAGAACACCCTAGTTGGAGGAGGCTGTCAGAGGCAAAATTCAAGCTATTTTGGTCTAGAGGTCGACAATCATTAATATCAGAAGCACTAATTTGTTCTCTTTTTTATTTATTTATGTTTGTAAATTGTATGTTTTTTATTATTTCTAGTTAGTTATTAGAATATAATGTTATGCAAGTATATTTTCATTTTTTATATGTTTTAATTATTTTAAATTATTAGAAAACCTTAGACCCTTCTCCAACATCCATTGCTTGAGCTTTCGTAGGACCTTCTCCAACATCCATTACTTGAACTTGGGTTGAGCCTTCTCCAACATCCATTTCTTCAACTTGGGTTAACCCTCCTACCCAAGCTTCTCCTTCAGCTTGTACTTGTTGATTGCGAGCTACACACAAAAAGAAACAAATTAAAATGGGTCATGTGGGATATATTAATGAGTCCTACTAGATCTTAAGATATAGTAATGGGTCCGAATGCATTCTAGGATACATTAATGGGTCCAAAGGAATCTTAGGATACATTAAGGGGTCTTGTGATGTCTTAAGGGGTCCTAAGTGTCTTAAGTAGTCCTAAGGGGTCCTACGATACATTAATGGGTCCTAAGATGTCTTAACAGGCCCTAGGTGTCATAAGTGGTCCTAAGGGGTCCTAGGATACATAATTACATTAATTTATCCTAATATATCTTAAGGGGTACTAGGTGTCTTAACTAGTTATGAGGGATAATAGGATAAAATTAATGGATCCTATGATGTCTTAAGGAATCTTAAGTGTCTTAAGAGGTCCTCATACGTATTAATAGGTCCTAGGATACATTGATGGGTGTTAAGTGGCCCTATAGTACATTAATTGGCATTGGAATACATTCATGGGTCCTAGGGCATCCTAGAATACACTAATGGGTCCTTGGGGTCCTAAGGAGTAATAGGTGTCTTAAGAGGTCTTAATGGGTCCTAGGATGTCTTATGTGGTCCTAAAATATAGAGATAAACATAGAGAGAGAGGGGGGGCAAATAGAGAGATAAAATCTATGAAGATTATATTAAAGACACATACCTCCTTTAGTTTTATAATAATGTGTCAATGCAATGTTGCAAATTTTTTGTTCTCTACTACGTGACCACTTTTGTGAAGATTTATGTTGCCTTGTCCTTTTATTTCCCATTCTCTTTCTTCAAAGAAACACCCTTGAAAAATCAACACAAACCACAATAATCTTTTTTTTTTTTTTTTATCAAAACATGCAAATTAACTTTGAATATGTTTTTTTTAAAATGAAAAAAATAAGTTTTATTTATACTTGATTGATCAATCATGCCGAAAAAATAAAATTCGGTTGACCTACTTCAGGTGAACATGGTTAGTTAGAAAATGTAACATTGATCATTATGTTATTGTTTGTGCCAAATGTGTTTGGGTGAATGGGGCTTCACATGAAGGTCTATGGGTTTGGGAAAAGGGTGTTTGATTGAAGGCATCTTCGTGTGAATGCCCTTGTTATGGCCTTCTCCCCCAAAACCAACTTGTTTTTGCAGATTTTTGACCTTCAAAGCTCTGGTTCAAGGACCAAATAGAACAATCCCGAGAAACCCAAATGCAATATGGTGCTTCTCAAAACATGTTTTTCAATGATTATGATTTTAATATATATTGAGTTCATTATGCCTTTCTATTTTTAGTTGCATTAAACAGTTTCATACATTTAGGAACTTCTCTATTTAATGCTTATGGAAAAATAAAATAAAAAAAAGAAAAAAAATATGAAAAATATCTAGACAATAGGTATTTATGTTCTCTTTCTAACAAAAAATAATAATAATTTTTTTTTGATATATACAAATCAAGTTAGGGGGCTCTAAATGAACCTATGTCAAAATTATAGTTAATGTCACTTCATAACTTAATAAACTATAAAATATTCAACTAAATTGCATGAAGCCAATTATATACACTAGATATTGGTGTTACAAACCTAATTTTGAAAGAATTATGTTTTTATCATTTTTAGAAAAAAAGAAGTTATGCTAACCTAACTAAATATCACTCTTTAAAAATGTTATTTTTTTTATACAAACTACTTTTTGAAGGAGATGGAAAAATGGATACAAATCAATTCCAAAATTTTTAAATAAAAATATATATTTAGAGCCTACACACAAAATGCTAAAAATCACTAGTTTACATCATCTTCAAATTCCTAATGGTTTTGAAGGACCAAGGTTTTCGAACGCAACATTTTTTTTTCTTCAGAATGTTCATTTTAGTGCCAAAGTTAGTAAAAAAGTGGGACACGCTATTGTGGGATCTCCCAGATATATCTCATAGAGATTGAGATCTTTGGGCTAGGGTTGAGAACTTGAAAAGATTATATTATAATGTGGTTGAATGACCAAGTTATGAGGACAAGTGGTCCAATAGTCATGATTCTTATAAATTTATTGAGTAGATAATCATTAATCTAGAAAATGCAATGAACAAGATGGTGAAAGTAGTTGATGGTTTGATGAGGAAAACTATAGAGGGTGTTGTTACAATTAAAACCAAGTTGGATAAAAAGGATAAGAATTAAAAAAAAGTGGATGGTTATATGAGATCACAAGGAAGACAAGTAAGAAAGGCCTTTTCATGGAGTTCTTGATTGGGATGACACTATTGATGCTATAACTTTGAATTGGAATACCCTTTACGAAGGTCCTTTTCTATATTATTTTCTACTATTTTATTGTTTGATGTTGTTTAGTATTTTGGGATGGTCTAGAGACAAGTATTTTTTGGCTATTGTCTCTCTCTACAATGTTCCATTCGAAGGACCAAGGTAAAACTTGATATAACAACTTTTTGAAAACAACCACAACACCAAAGATGTTGAAACAACATGTTACAGTTGCAATACAACATGCACACAAACTTGTTATATGAAACACAACATGCACACAAACTTGTTGTATGAAACACAACAATAAGAATATAACAATGAAAAGGCACAACCTCACCTTTGGATAAATAAAGAGGCACCAATGAAAGATTAAACATAGGGAAAATCCACCATGATGAACTTATGAGAGGGGAAAACAAATAAAACTACTAAGTACTAGTAACGCACAATTGTTTTCTCTGGAAACACCACACAAGGATAGGATGAGGGAAACATCTTCAACCAATCCGTACACAACACATACTCACAATGCTTACAACAAGCTCAAAACTAACATTGATGATATAATTCCTTAGATCCAACATTGATTGAGACTACATGAGGACATTATCGATTTTGAGATAAGGATTAGGCTGAGGGTACAATATCATATCCACACTTCCATTCCATTTATTTAATGCAACTAATGATATCACTTACTTACAACATAAATACTAATGTACATGTTCATAAACAAAACATAATAATAAATCAACAAGCCAACGTCATACACACATCTCAAGATATATATTTATAAAGACATGCATTAAATAATATCATCAAAATGTGATCATCTAGGCTCAAAATATATAGAAATTACATCATTCACAATAACATCTCATGTTTGGACTAGGTAGGCATTACAATATCCTTGATGTTTTTCTTTACTTTGTTTAGGTTGGGGGGCCTTCTCACTCATATAATGAAAAAAAATTGTTCATTCTAGTGAACAAACTCATATTCAACAAAACTAGTCATAAATTTGTTTGCTATGAATTGATCAATCTCAACCCTAATAAATATAGTATTCATAAACCTAGTAAAATAAGAATTTGTTGATCTTAGATTGGTATTATCTAGCCTAGCTTTGAATCACTGACATGACTCATCTATCAACACAATATCAAATACTTTTATTAAATGCCATGACTCATCTATAAACCAAACAACAAATAATTTATTACAATATGATGAAAGGAGATACTCACCCCTGGATACAACACTTATGTAGTTTAATATGAAATAGACTCAACTTCAACTATATTACAAACATTTTAATATATCTCAAACTCTAACAACCAATCTAGGAAGGTTATTTTCTAACTAAATTTTTTCTCATTAATATTCAATACATATTTTTTATAAGGAACAAACTCAACTTCAACTATAATAATCATAGTTGTGCTTGGTAAGAATCAATCTCAAAGCCGATATCAACTCTAAAAACTACAATCTTCATTGACCCAGTAAAAGTGATACATTGCAGTTGCAAGAACTTCTTGAACTCAAATTGTTAGTTAGATTGACTCTAAAGTAGTGTGTCATAACACATCTATCCACTAAGCAACACATACTATTATTACAACAGTACAAAGATAAGTGCTCACACCACATGACACTTGTTTAAATTAAGGTTCATTGGGCATATCTTGCTCATATTTACATATGTAATGTTTGTTGAGAGATATCATTCTTGAGGTGCATTTTATTTTTACATTATTTCACTTTAATAAATTGAACATAACTAAAAAAATATGTAACACTTTTTTCAATAGATAAATATGTTTTATATAGGTTTTAGGTTGCCATTACAATTTAATTAGGTTAAGGGTTACTATTATGGCTTAATTAATCTTATGATTTAATTATGTTGAAGGTTTAACTTGCGAGACAATCAATGTTACAATTGATATAGTCCAATTAATTAGGATTACAATAGAGGCAAGTTTATGATTTAATTTGGGTCATGGATAAACTTTAGTTAGTTGCTTAAAATTTGTGCATACAAATTACAAACTACCATAAGTTTCTCAATTTTAATAATTAGATATAGAGAGATATGTGGATTGAAGTCCAGTTGATCTCAAAAAAATTGAAAAAATATTAACTGTAACTCAAATCTTGGACACTTATTAATACAATATTAAAATTTATAATTTTTAGATTTTGAGTTTCATTATTCAAAATAGAATAGAAAAATAAGTGCATCCTTATTCCCTAGATAATGAATGTTACTAAAATGGCAATACACCTGCATGGTATTAACATTTAAATTGATGAAAATTCTAATCATTAATAACCATTATATTATATCTAGTTAACATAGCCATTATCTCTAACTACCAAAAAATAATTCTAAATCTACACAACATTTCATTCACTATAATGATTACAGAAAAAAATCTTCTACAAAGAAAAGCATTCACACTATGTGACACTTGTTTAGATCAAGATTAATTAATATGTTCTTGTCCACACTAACATAGGAGCGAATGTCTGGATGTTTTGGTAGTGACAATAGAGATAAATAGGGGTGCTCTCTTTCCTCCACTTTGTTTGCCCTCTATATTGATAAACTTTAAGAGTGGCTAAACAAAACTACTTGGTAAGGTTTTTGACTTGTAGGATATGTTGTGAAGTTACTTTTATATTAGGGTGACCATATCCTAATTGTGAAAACTTTGAATGGTTTGAGAGAATATTTGAAGATACTTGGAATATTTTTGCTAAGAGGTTGGAATGCAAGTAAACACAAGCAAGACTAAAGTCATGATATTTTCTTTGAAAAGAAAGAAGAAACAAATTAACTTCATATTTGAAGGTTTCCCATTGGAGATAAAGGAGGAATACAAGTACTCATGAATTGATTTCCATGATAAGCCCAACTGGAAGACTTGTAGGTCAAAAAGTATTTAAGGATTCTTATCTCTTGCAAAAAATATATAGAAAAGTAGAGTTACGTGAATGGAAAACCAATAAAACTCTCTTCGGTTTGTTGGTACACCAGATGTCCTTTATGGTCACGAGATTTGGAGGAGTAGCATGTCAAATCACAAGTGGAGGCAATTAGAAATAATCTAAAAGAATATAATCATTAGTAGTCTCAATTTCAAGTGAAAAGTTCCTCATGAGATTCTTTTGCGAGAAGCCTAAATGTTCTCAATAAAGGCCTCAACAATAGTTGGTTCATTAAGTTATTTTAAAATGTTTAAAAACATGTATAAGCAATGCTATCCTAAAAAAATTGCTGAGGAGGAATTAAAATGGAGGAAGAAGAATTAGATAAAGCAAAATAACAAGTGGATGACCAAGTGAGACATTATTTGCAAGATTTCCCCAACAATAATGAAGTGATAAAAAAGCTTGTATTTGAAAAATTTAGAACTACCAAGTGGATAAAGTAGGGTAATGAGAAACAAAACTCATTATATCAAAGAGTTCAACGTTGTTGAACACACTCTAGATTCTAAGAGGGAGGAAGGGAGGGAGGGGGGTGGGGTGAATCAACATAAACCAAAACAACACTAACTGGTTTGTTTAGTCACCACAAGAAACATTAAGAAAGCAAGAAGCCAAACTAGCAACATATGAACACTAGATTTATACATGGAAAACCCAAACTGGGAAAAACCACAGTGAGCAATTCCCAATAAACAATGATTCACTGATGCATATAATCTAATTACAAAAGATTATAGGAGCTCACTCCTCCGAAACTGCAACCAAAGGCTCACTACCAATACAACAATGAATATAAATAGGAGCTCATTGCTTCAAACTTGCAAAACAAAGGCTCATTGCTAAAGTAGTAAGATACACCACAAACTTGTGCACCCAAGAATCATTGTCTCGTGGACAAGATGCATACAACTCTCCACAAGGTTAAAGAGAGATTCTCCTCATAATGTAGTTGATCTGAACAACACTATCAACCTTAGCAATGCACTATTATTGCCTTTTCTTCTCTACCATTGCCACTAAACTTTTCTTTGTTGATTGTAGACCTTCACTAGTTCCCACACTATATACTTGCTCCAGACCAAGTTACATTTTTTCAAAGCACAAACTATACTTATATACAAGATAGATCATTGACGATTACAACAATGTCAGCTAAGCCAAAGTGATATTACAATTTAAGTTACAAGTTGGCCAAGGCAATACAAAAATGCCATAAGGTCCCATAGAAGAAGCATCTAGACCAAAACATAGAATGAATCTAACTGAAAAAGAGATGATCATTAAATGCATAGGTCACAATAATCATTAAATGCATAACCCATACCTAAATCAGGAAGCATGCTCCACTCCAAGAGAGAGGGATCATGATCACACTACACATAACCTGATGCCATATTTGCAATTGCTAGAACGACTTCTCAAATATGTAGACAAACTGTTCAAATAACCACTTACCAAGACAATTGAATTCGAACCCCCACAGACAATGGAGAGATCCACACGCCACATCAAAAGTCAAGCCACGTACCAACAATCAATGTTAGAAGTCATCACAACACATTTTCGAACAATAACAACAACTTAATAGAACTGCAACACGAATGACACAATTTACAAAACACTAGGAATAATTTTTAGATTATTAAAGAATGCCACAACCAAGACCAAATCCTAAATCCATCAACATAAGTATTCGTACACCTTCAATCTTGATTTTCGGAGCATAAACCTTTCAGAAAGCACAAATGATGCATGATTAATTGCAATTGTAAAATTGATTTTTTCTGTTCACTGAACCATAGACATATGAACCACACATGCTTTCAGACATAGGAGTATAACACTAAATCACTAGTAAACATTCTCTTCACATGATATATAATTGTCTTTATTGTCTCGAATACATACTTGTCTTCCATTATTCTAAAGGTTCAACACATAAACTTACTCCTCCAAGAAAAGTAGACTTTTAGACCACAATGTTTGAGAAACCACAAACACCTCCAGAACACAATGCTTGACATTAATGACAATAGACAACCAAACATATATTTCCAACAAATGCCTTAGGGGAGCATGGTGAAAAAGATTATCTAGAGGTGATAATTAAGGGAAGGTTAGACTTCTAGTTGGACAAATTAGAATTGGGTCTCACCATCCTAGATGTGAGATGGGTAGATGGGTAGTCCTAAAGGAAGAGTGGGATGAAAGAACACTAAAAGGGTGGTGAAAACTAAATGACACTTCATCTTTGAGTGTGAAATATATGAAAATATTCATACACTATATGAAAACAATTTGAAGATTCGAAGTTTAAATGAACTATTTGAGAACACAAGTCTTCACAAAATTGTGCACTTCTTAATCAAAATCTACTAAAAAAGACAACAATAAGAAGAACATTAAATTCTTAACCATAATGCTCTTAATCTTCTAGACTAATAATCATATGAACATCATTAAAACTCATTCATTACTTAATTATATAGATTTCCGTGTAAGGTATTTTATTCCTTTACAACGTGGAAAAGTAGTTTCATAATTTGACGCAGACGTTTATTTTTCAAAACTTATTTTCATAAACCATGCTTACATGAATTGCGCGGGCGGAAGGAGGTTTCGGCATAAGGCTGCGTGTCAGCCAATTTAAATTTTGTAGCTTTGGGAAACCAATGAAAAACATTGTTTCTGCAGTATGGACAACCACCCAAGTGCTTTCAACCCGGTTTGCATCTCTTAATATCAATCATTATGTTGTATTCACAATTGGAACTTCAAATTTATTGATTCCGAACTTGGCCCTAAAAATGCTTAATGAGTTTCGATTATTTCGATGCAGGATACGATCAATGAGCTTTTCAAGCTGGTTTGGACCCAAACAAGCAAGGGTAACGCTTCATTTTATTTAGATTTTTTACCTCTCTCTGTAACCTCTCTTCATATGGATGGTAACGAAACTGGTAATTAGGCATATATGAAATGAATATCTCTCTCACGAGTTCACATTGCTATCATCCTTGTCAGAGCGCGCTCAAAAGGAGGAGGGAGAAGCTGAAATAGAGGTATATTTGTGTTATCTCACTTACTTACTGGGCCGCATAAATTGTCGAATAGATCCATGTAAAACTGAAAAAAGAATAAATCTAAACCTACGACCTAATTTACACGTGCATTGAATTTGGACATTCTGTCCTACATGATATCGTTTGTGGAAAAATTGGATGGGTTTCCTTAGAGAGGGAGCCTCACTCTTTGATCTTTTTTGTGGATTTACATTCAATTTTAATTGCCACACTAACATATTCTATGCTTAGTCAGCTCGAAGCCTCTGCTTGAGAGGGTCCACAATAACTTAAAATTAAGTGCCTCGCCGAAAACTCTGTTTTGGTGTTCTGTTGTGGATTCCAAGTATGATTATTCAAGTCTTTTTTAGTTTTCTGCAGTAGGAAATTTACTGTAGTCAGCAGGGAACACAAATGGGCACAATATTAAGTTCCTTATACACAAGTTGTGTCGACTATATTTATGCATAATATAGGTGTACCGAGTATTCCACATCTTCTAGCGACCCTAATTATATATGATATAGCCCTACCTCGCCTACGGATGATGTAATACAGTAATAACCACCTTCAATTTTTTTTTCGCCAATGATAAATCAACAACATAAACTTGCCAAACAAAGATACACTGCTATTGCGAAGTTCTGATACGAATAATCAGTGTACATACAACCACTGTTACAAATGTTTTGATGGAAAATCATTCACAAGCAGATGCCTATACATGGAAAAGCAAGATAGTGAGATATTGACTAGGTAATACCTCAAAATAAGGATGGGAATGAGCTGGTACAAATCTGAACACCGTGGAAAGATGCTACAGCTGTGAGTACAGCATGTCTGATATGATTGAACCAATAGTTGCAAGTCTGTTATCTAGTCGTTTCATGCCCAAACATAAGTCAATAGGCCCACAAACGTCCTCCAAAATGACGTAAACTCCTAGTGCTGTCCAAAAGCCCCAAAATGGGGAGAAGTATGACTATTACAGGTCTGATACACCTTTCAATCATGCCCAGCAATGATCCAGGTGCTGAAACAGGGGTAGTTAGCCTAAAATTTCTGAAAGCTCCCTAAAAATCAGTTAGTCCATTGCAATGATTTCCATAAATGATGCATAATGCCCAGATGTCATCAAACAAAGAGGATGGGTCACAAAACGCTAGGGAATTCAGCCTTTATTCCACACGCCAGCCCTCCAGGCATCAAAATGCAAATGCCGCGACCCTTGTAAAAAACAAGCAGCCTGTAATCAGCTTCAAAAACAACTCAAAGAAGGATGGCCTGCTATGGGAAACCCAATAAATGCAACCTCAATAATTTTCAAACCCTCTAACAATTTTTCCCAGCACACTTGAATGATACGGTCTGCTCTAGGAGAGCTTTACAGCTAGTAAGAAGATCCTTCTGGAAATGCTTCAAAAACACACAAAAGTATTTGTGAATCAACTTTAAACACATCCAAAAAATTGTACGTAAAACGCTTCAAAAATCATTATATTAAAAGCTCAATCTGAAAACTCTGTTAAGAACCAAGGTGAATCTGAGTAGAACCACTCCAAACTAGCTAGGAATTGTCTTAAGAATTGAAACCAGTAATCCAATGAGGGTTTTTGTCTTTGAAGAATTCAAGGAAGAACACACAAGTTCAATCTGAAAACATAAAGATATGTTTAATTTTCAGCATATGCAAATGCGACTCCCAAACTTTCTTTTATAGCTTTTGGAGGGAAAAGAGCACATTTGAAATTACAAATAATTCATTTTCCCCTCAAATGTCCTTTTCGAAATATTAAAATGATTTTCATGTGTTAGTCCCCCCTCATAGTGCTCTAGGCGTCCACTTTTGAGCGTACAAAGTGAAGTTATGAAAATATTACATAAAACTAAATGATATAACATTAAACTTTAGACTTAAGTGAATATTTAAATACTCCCATCCAAGTTGCGGAAAGTATCGTTGAGGCATCGGAATTCAAATTTGATAATGCCATGATGTAAGTAAAGTTGAGGGATGATGGTAGGTGCCGACTCGGGTACTTATTAAAAATAGGCATGCTCTCTAAGAAGTTTGGAATACATCATAAGGGTTCAAAAATGCGATTGAAAGCACCATTGCAATCCAAATCACCCAGTGAGCTCAATGCCATCAACAAAAACAAAAAAAGATCGAACCTATGCACTCCAAGATTTGTGGAGCCCCCTTACCACTACCAATCAGCGTACAATAACTCAAGATATATGCTAATGGTCACGATGTTGACTAGGCTCGAGAAGGGAACTGTTGGCCGGAAAGCAATGCATAAACATTGGTTTGGAGATACATAATATCTAATTGGAAATAAAGGTCAAGGATAGGAGCTCAGAAAGATAGAATATAGCCTAGGGATATTACCTTAGGGCCACATCGCCTATTATAGCTACAAGTTGATAGCAAGATATATTCACTAGTAGTAGTAGAGATAGAGAGGGATGATATAAAGAGATCATATGTATAAGGAGATATAAGGAATGTAATGAATGCTTGTTGATATATGATATTAATTTATTGCAAAGTCGGATCTATTGTGTATACACTATACATGGTGTTGGCAAGAGACAACTGATAGTGCATGATATGTTGTCATTGATGGCAATTATACGCTTTACTCTTGGCCACCTTTCAAATATTTTGCTTACCAATTGTTTTGGTGATTTAAAGAAGCTAACTATGAAGAACAATGTAGGATACATGTTCAGAGATTGAGTCACTACGGACAAGTTTTAGAGAGTTATGATCTGCGAAGATGGATTTAGTTGACAAACATGTTGGAGTATCTAACCCTAAGATCGCAGGTCTTTCTGATGCAGTATGATTGAGTTTTGATACTCAGTATATCGGGTAGACAGAGAACTATCTTATGCTAAGCTAGTAGTACATTGGATCGATCAACGATCCTAACGAATCGATGATTTGATCGGTTTGATGGTTATGCTTGATAGAGCTGACTATGGAGGATATTATATTCGTATAGCAAGTTATTATGTGACGATTTAGTCGAGGTATAATGGAGTCTTCTACACGTTTCATTATATGCTTGTTGGGCCGACTAAGTTATGTTTTTGGCAGATATAAATGATCAAGTTTTTGGATGCAATAGAAAGTGATATGATATGTGATATGAATGCTATTTTGTGATGTGATGCGAAGATTGACAGATCAGAAAATCAGCTAGTGATATTCTTTAGAGGTTCATCGGAACTGTATTGGCATAGTTGATGCTATTTGTCAGTTCGGTTTTTGGGATTGAAAAGTCCTATCTGAATTTTGTAAGTTGTAATCAAGATTGATCAGTGAACCCGATTGAGGGTCAGATCATTGTTTTGTATTGAGCTGTAAGCCTGAATGCATGTGCATTCCTCTTCTTATGTACTTATACCTTCAATAGGGTACTTATTACTGCAGTAGTGAGATATTAATGGATAATGTTGTGAGGTTTTCACACCATCACCCCATTGCAAATGGGGACCCCCTCTTTTGCTCGTAGTTGTTAGGTTCGGAAAATTTTGGGAGTCCAAGCTTGGGTTGATTTTCCCATTATGGCAGATTTTTATTATTTAATTAAAATTAATGGGAAAACTGATAAAGTAAAATCTGGAAACTTCTAGAAAAAGCAATACTTTTATCCCACATTGCTTGTGTGGGGTGAATGTAGGGCCCAAACTCCTTTATAAAGCTGGCAGCCCATTGCAAAATCACATGTAATGGTGAAGGACAAAGGCAAGGGAGGCTGAAATTTGAAGCAAGAGGTCAAGTAGGAGCACAATCCAGCCTTAGTGATTGGAGTCTAGGTGAAAAGGAGGATATCTGCCATTAAGGAGAGGTTGAAGTTGACTAAGGAAGCTAATAAAGAGACTGCAAACAAGGTATTTTAGACTTAATTCTGAAAACCCCTCCTATGGTGCGATTTTTTTGAGAAAGTATGAAAAAATATTTGCAAAGAAATTCATATGTAAGTCATGACAGGTTGTTTTGAAGGCCTTTTTCTCAGAATTTTGAAGGCAAGAGGGGGCTGAAAGCATGAATCTTCAGACCAAAAAAATCATCCTATCACTAAATCTGTCCAAACTTAATTGCTGAGTCTTCCCTTGCCATTTCCTCATCATTTGCAACCGTTTTCAGGCATCCAGGAGCTGTGATAAGACAGCTATGAGCAAAGGTCTGAAAATTATGCCTTGAAATTCGATTTTTTTTATTTAACCTGGGTTTGTTATGACATTGCACTCTGATTGGGGATTGATTGCAGGGCTTTAGGAAGTGATTTGAGGCCCATTCTAAGGCCATTCGAAGTCTGAAACATAGTTTGCAGGCCTAAAGTCTGAAGCATCTAAGAAACAGGGGCGATTTTTAGAAAATTCATATAAAATAATTGGAAGCTCAAAGCCCCCAGCACTCATTTACAGATTGATCCCCACACCAAAGTCTATCTTTTCCAATCAATTTCAGTCATTTGGGGTTTTGAGGTAAAACTGCTACAAGCTAAAGTTTGAGAATAACCTTTGAAAATCAATTTGTTTTGCCTAAGTCTGAGTTTTCTTTTGATTACAATCTGATGTTAACTGTATTGTAGGCTTTTGGGCATTATTTTAAGCACTATTTGAACCATTTTAATGTCTGAAATCATAAGTTGCAGACCTAGGTCTGCAGACAACCTACAACAAAGACGATTTTTGAGAAATTCCCCATAGTTTCTAAACTTTGCCAATTAAAAGGTTTGATAGTGCTGAGTCTTTGTTAGGTCCTTGGGCATCCAAAACACCAATTTTGCCACCCAAACTCATTCAAAAGTGCAGATTGCAGGAGTGTCTTCAGACTTGACTTAGGTAAGAAAAGGTGATTTTAATGCCTAATGAATTCATGAGCGCAATTCATAATCCACATAGGAATCCATGGATTTGGTGAGTAGTGAATTTTACAAGTTATTGAGGCCAATCCATGGATTATTTTCAGATATGTTCATGTTGTCCTCAGAAAATCAGATTTTAAATAAAAGTTAGTTCCCTCATTTTGGCTAAGTGTTGATTGGTTCTTTTCATCCTAGGATTCTTATCCAAATGCTCATGCTAGTTATTACCTTCATTGGATTGAATTACTATTTTAAGATGTGGAATTCATTAACTAATTCATGGACTAATTCAAGGATTGTGAAGTCTGAAATTTATTATTTTGTTTAAGTCCTTTAAAACCATACTGACTTCGAGCTTTGTACTAGGAATCTTGTTCAGATCAAAGGCAAGGATTGTTGCAAAGAAGTGAACAAAGGAAGGTGGAAGACAAGTTCAAGCTCAGGACCAAGGATGGCAATGAAAGAGGACTAGTCTAAAGAGATCAAGTTCAAAGGACATAACTTCAAGATCGTGCACTTCAAAGATAGGACAAAGGAAAGAAAATTCAAGGATTAAGTTGAAGGAATTATCTCAAGATCAAGCCTCCATTAAGCAAGGATATGGGACAAGTCTCGATTTAAAGGAGTCCATGGACAAGTTCAAGGATTCAATACAAGGACGCTCGTATGTCCCTATGCAAGGCAACTTTCCACTTGATTAGATGCTTGAAAAATAAGGATTATCTTACAAGGAGATCAATTTGATCCTATTCACATCAATTTCCATAAGGATCAAACAAATACACAAAGGAATTTTTGAGGATGATTCTAACACCAAAGCTAGCATTGGAACATGGACAAGGACATAGGAACAAGTTTGTGGTCTAGACCAAGAAAGAGTTCAAGGACAAGATTCCCATCAAGGGAATGATCCTAATGATGATCGAGTCGTCCAAGGAAATAAATTGAGGAAGATTTAATATGCCAAGGAAGATGTTCATGTGTTCAAGGGATTGCCACAAGGATCAAGTTTGAAGGACGAAGAAGAATTCCAAACAATGAAGGTGGAAATACCAAGGGTTCAAGCATTACAAAGTCTAGCCATCCAAAAGAAAGATGTCCAAGAACGATGAAGAATTCCTAAGGATAGGGAAATGAAATTAAGATAAAGATTGCAAGAAGCCTTCCTAGTATTGACATGAAGGAACTTGGTGAAATTTTACTTAAGCTCATTAGTTTTGCTAAAAGGGAGAAAGAGAAAAGAGGCATGCATGTTCATAATGATGAGTTGTATGATGACTTGGTGGCTTCCTTGCTTCCTATTAGTCCTCAAGCCTTTGAATTTTCTCATTGGCTAATTTTGTGGTTCTTCATTTTTATTGGCTACTTTTGGTTGCCCTAATTAGGGTTTGTAATGGATTAATCTGGGCCCTTGATTCTAAATCAATCTTGGCTGTTCATTGTAATTGGGGCTCCTATATAAACCCCACCTCTCTCATTTGTAAATTAGGACTTGGAGGAGAATTGTTGCTAAGATAATGCTAAATTTGCTCTACTTTTCATTGTTGTGCCTTGCATGGTGAATTGTTGTGATCAAGTTTGTATTATTGCATGGTGATCCACATTCCTCACTTAGATTAGGATTTCGTCTCATGTTGTTTAGAAGTAATTAGTTGGATGAAAGTAATTGTGGATGTTTACTTGATTGATTCGACAAATCTGGGCCACTAGCCTTTTGTTGATGGTAGAAGTGCCTTGTGTGGTAAGCCGATGAATCAAAGCACCCAATTTCAATTGATATTGAATCTTTAGTTTGCATCCATTTGATGGGATTGAAGAGGAGATATTGATTTGAAAACCATTCGAGTGTTCCTTAGAAGCTTGCACTAGATGGGTGGAGTCGCTGGCGAGATTGCATCTAGTAGAGTCCAAGTCCACCCACGATTCCTTGCATTCATAGTAAGAAGTAGAAGTAGCAGTAGAAGTCAAGTTTAAGTTTAAGTTTGAGTTGAAGTTGAAGGTTGGAAAATCAAAGTATATTTTCAGTGCACATTGTAAGGCAAAATCATTAGAAGTGTGAGTAGTTGACAAATCTTGAATGAACTAGCGTAAGTCCCCTTAGTGATAACCAATAATCACATCATTTCAACTGAGCGAGTGTCCACAGTAAAAGAACCTTGAAGTCACCTTGTGATCTTACTTTGCAGGCTTAGCATAAGAAGTGACCTTATATCAAGAGAGAGTTGAATATTTTATGTTTCACTCCGAAACATTGAGTGTTTGATTTTGCATGTTGTAGTGGAACAAAACTCACATCAACAGGTACCATCCCCATCGGGGCTTTTCCCTTAACAGGGTTCTTTTCGAAAACAAATCATGGTGTTATGATGTTATGTGTGCTCATCCTATTTTGTTTGATTTCAGTTATTTGTGGTTTCAAGATTTGGTATTGGATTAAGAAAGTTAATAATACTGCTACACCGATTCACCACCCCTCCCCCCCCCTCTGGTGCTCCCTAAGCTTAAAATTGGTATCAAAGCCTAATTCCTTGGAAGAAGTTTAAAAGCTTGAGGGAGATCCTGATGGAAGCACCTAGCAGTATTCAAAAGCAGCTTTTGATTGCACTTGAAGATCTAGACAAATCCAATGGTGGCATCCTTGATCTAGAAGCAAAGTTGAAAGAGGCTGAATCCTGATAGATTTGTTGAAAGCTTGAAAGAGCAATTGAGGCAATCCAGAGACAAGAGGAAAGACCTTGTGGATCAGCTATCACAGAAAGGCAGTGACTCTGCACCTGCCAAAGAAGACAAACCTAAAGAGTATGATCTGATTGTGAAGGAAATAGACAACCTAAAAAATGAGATGGAATCCATGTCAATCAAGATGACTGAGGAGATAGAAGCCAAGAAGACTCTTGAGCAATCTTTGAAGGCTAAAATCAAAGAATGCTACAAGTTGAACAATGAAGTTGGACAGTTGCAAGTTTATCTTGAGGAATCTAAACATAATGAGCAAGAGCTGGATAGAGTAAATGAGATATTGAGAAGAGAGCTTGCATCAACTAAGGAGATTCAAAAAAAGTTCGAGTTTGGCACCGAAAAACTTAGTGAGAAAATTGCAAATCAAAGAGCATTTGGAGAAAAGCAAGGACTGGGATTTGAGAAAGGAGAAAGCTCCTGATTTGGACATGAAAGTAGTGATTTAGACAAAAAGAAGGAAGAACCTAAAAAATCACCTACTATGCAAAAGTTCAATAGGAGATGTTTTACATGCAACAAATTCAGTCATAGGGCAAGAGAATGTAGGAGCAATACTTCTACTACACCATTTACAGGATATTGTTTCACATGTTGGCAGTATGGACACAAATCTAATGAATGCAAATTTAAAGCCAGACCTACTCCCAGACCTACAAATAGAGGTAACCCTATGTGTTTCAAATGCAACAATTTTGGCCATTTTTCAAGGGATTGTAGGTTGAAGACCAATCAGATAAATTAGAGGTATGTAAATTCAAATGTTATCTGTTACAAATGCAATAATTCTGGTCATATAGCTAGAAATTGTAGATATAACAATGCTGGAATGAGAATGAATGGATCGGTTGAGAAGAACAATGCAAGAAATAACAATAAAGGAAAAGCAATTGATTTTGATGAAGTGAGGAAGGAAATGAATAAGCAATGAGTGAGGAAAGAACAAATTGATTCAACTGGACAGGTCACACTAGCTCCTGGTGTGGACATCTCTTCTTCAAACTAATTAGGTCATAGGACCTAAGGGGGAGCTTTTATCAGAAAATCATACCTTACCCCGCGAGTTGTAATAGTAGAAGCTGCAATGGTAGTTTGAGTTGGAAAATGGAATTCCAAATCTATGTTTCAAATTGCAAAAGATTTCATGATGGTATCGAGTATCGAAGGCGGAATTTATTTCATTGGTAATATCAACTTTTTGGAAGCTAGGGTATGAATGACATTAAATGAGGCTGAAATGAAGGAATTCAAGGATAAAAAGGCATCTTATGACTTTATTTCACACCTTGCTATCCAGAGAACGAGTGATTACCTGAGCGTAAGGAGATCTACCAACGAATTGTGCAATTAATTGAATTTCGTGTGAAAACCCTAGAACAATGAAAAGAGGTATTTATCTTTTCAAAAACTTGTTGATTTCATCGGAGTAAAATGGATACACCTCAAATTGTTGATGCACTTGTGAAGCCAAGATATGAATTCAAGAAACATCCATATAAATCGATGGAAGATGATCCCGATGGCGCATTTTCTCATGCGCCCTACGAAGTCTTACATGTGGAAGATATTAGGGCTTATGAGTTAGGAGATTTTGACATCTACAATCAATTCAGATCTCTGTGTGTTGATGGAACTCTGAAAGATGAATTCATGCAAAAACCGTTTCAATCAGCTTTGTTATATTTTGTCTAAGGATAAGGAGTCATTAGATAAAGGAGTTGAAAATATGAAGAAGACAATTGAAGAAGGAACAAAGGCTTATAGATTATGCATTGACTATTTTGCGCATGTAAAGGCTTTGCTAAAATTGTTTCAGAGAATGAAGCCTTGTTGAGTGAGAAAGCATTAAATTTTGATCCTGTCAAGGAGCAAACTTCAATGTTTGACTCTGAGATTGTAAAGATCAATGATAAAATCAAAAGTCTTTAGGATGAAGGGAAGGTTTTCAGGTCTTTGAAACCTATTGATTCCTAAATTGGATTGTATTAAGAATGGGCTAAATTGAAGCCGAGAAAATGTATGAATTTTTGAATCCATCAGATGTGTTAGAGGTAGAGAAGGCAGCTTATGCTTTATGTGGTCAAATTCAGATTGTTGACAGCTTGTAGAAGACTTGGGATGCTGAGTTTTCTTCATTGAGGAAGAATTTTCTAGAAGTATTCAAGTACTTGTAAGTATGATATCATATGTATATATGCGGACTGTATAGGAGTTTTGGTAGATAAGTTTTGGCTTTTTGGCCCCACCTTTGCCATTGATGTCAAAGGGGGAGAGATAGTGAAAAATGCATGTATACCTAAGAGGGGAGAGATGTATACCTTAGGGGGAGTACAATTTTTGGGAGAGTTTTTGAAACTTAACATTTTGACTGGACACTTACTCATTTTTCACTAAGTGTTGCCATCAATGCCAAAGGGGGAGATTGTTGGCAAGAGACAACTGATAGTGCATGCTATGTTGTCATTGATGGCAACTATACACTTTACTCTTGGCCACCTTTCAGATATTTTGCTTATCGATTGTTTTGGTGATGAGAAGTAGCTAAGTACGAAGAACAATGCAGGAGACAGGTTCAAAGATCAAGTTAGACGGATGGGCTGGCAATCTTGGTGATTGTAAGTCCACTTTAGGTTACAACTTTCATCTTGGTTCAAGCCCCATTTGTTGGTAGAGTAAGAAGCAACATGCTATTGCTCTCTCTTCAATTGAGACTGAGTATCGAGGAGCTGTTAATACAGCTACAAAGGCTATTTGGCTTCAACATATCTTGATAGAGTCTGGTTTCAACATTCCACGACCTATAGTCATTCATTGTGACAATTAGAGTGCGAATCAGATCTCGAACTACCTGGTCCATCATTAGTGGATCAAACACATCAAGGTCCACATGCACTTTATCAGGGAGCTAGTACAGGAGCAGGTCATTGACTTGAGATATTGTCCTATAGAAGAGCAGATCGTAGACATCTTCACCAAACCCTTCATTGAGAGCAAGTATCACCCGTTGCGAGCTCTCTTGGGGGTGCGGGATATTTCATCAGGGGGGTCAGTCGACTTCTCCTTTCTCTCTTATGGGGGGGAGTTTTGCCCCACTGGGTTTTCTCCCTTTCTCCTTTTTATGAGAGATTGCATTGCATTGCATCTGCACTTGCATAGTGTACATGGGTACCTAACATGGCCTAGTAGTTGGGACCCATTTTGCATTGTCATCTAACAGTGTGAGCTTAAGTGCATTCCCCTAAGTTGCACTTATGGGGGGGGTGTTGGTGTAATTAATTATTCACTAATTACACTTTACTTAAGCTTACTTGCATTTGAGACACTTAGGAGTTTGCACCTTTAGTTGCACATGGTGTAGGAGAAATTCCACTTTAGGTGGTGATAGTTGTTATCACATTTCCACTTTATGTGTTATCCCCATCTTTAGTGCACTTATCACTTATCATCCTCACATTGTTGCACATGTTTACACATACTCATTGCACAATGGAGGATGATCAACCTTTGGTGGACATGTGATTCCACCTAGTGTGAATGATAAGTTATCTCTTGTTCATCTCCTAGTTATTATGCGTTGCCTATTTAAGCAGATATATCTACATTGTACTTATTGATTATTGATTATCCACTGCAGTTTAGTTATTGCATATTGATAAGAATGCAGTTTATTCTTGTCTATCTTGTCTCTCTTGTTTGTGCTATTCATTGGGCTCTAGATCTTGGGTTGTTGCCTTAGGCAAATTCTTACAGCATCATTATTACAAATACTGATATGTCCGTTTCTAAATCTCTCAAATGGATTCCCCATACCACCATCGTGTAAGCTAAGAAAGCTCAAAATCAAGATATATCTATTTAATTGGCATATTTGACACCGACAAAATTGTAACTCTGGCAGAACAAAGTGTTGATGCAATTAACCACTCAAGCATTTGTATTCCTAATACTGATGCACCAATTAATGCAAAAATATTCAACATCATCCAAGAATTAATAAACACATGGCTTACTCTTTATCACCATGATACCTTTGTCAATCTTGCAATCCATTACTTGATTGTTTCATCCACTCACTCCTAATTGGTACCTGCATTGTCATTTATAGTACCATTACAGACATATCTTCTCTTTGGCTAATTATTTTCCAGAAATTAAATGCTTCCAGTTCATTATAGACTCCTGGTCTTAAATGTTCTTTAGATAGACAGTATTGACACCAAGTCAAGTGTAGTAATTATTATTATCTTTGCACAACTACATCTAGACTTATCTAATTGATCGAAATGCCTTTCGTGAAATCATACAGCCCTTTGCACATTAAATTTTCTCAACTTTGTCTTAGATATAATCATCCCTTAGCTTACAGAGCAAGAAACCTAGACATATCTGTATATGTATCATGAACAGTATGTAATGATGGACTAAACCATCATTTAGGGTATTATATATTCCTCATAATCACTGCCACAGTCATGGGTTGCACTTGATACTCTTTTTGCCAAAAGCTCTTCTATTTTACTCCGAACACTTATCATTTCACAAACTGCTTATCACAGATTGTGAAACGTCATTAAGACCATATTTCAAGATTGAAACCAATAATATGCAAAGAATGATTGAACATAGTAATCTTCACTATTCTTATGCAGTCAAACTCATACCATTTTACCCTTTCTCAGACAACTGTGTTAGGGTACAACTACCATACAAACAATGAGATTCAGTGAACAAATTCCCAACATCATAAGGTCTCCATTTTATGACATATAGTTAGCATTACCCTTTCACCCTGGGGTACACTCTTATCTTCTATACATTAGATAGCTATTTCATGTATCGTAGGTCAAGCATCAATGAAGAAACTGAAACACATCTATGACAGGATTACTTTGCTCTCAAACAACATGTTTTATCCAAAACAGTATTATTAGATTCCTATCACCTATGAAGAGATTTACTATACAGTAATAACAAATTAATCCATTGAAGAAACAGGTAATCATTTTTAATAAGGCAGATGATATCAGCTACGATGCATCACAATAATGAAGACAAGCATTAATAGAAAACATCACAAATTAAGGTCATAGATGTGTGTCATGTTTCTAAACCTCATCTTAATATATAAGCTCCCTTTTTTACACTGTCTCAAAGAAATAAATCCAAGCATATTCATTGTAGATGCAAAGGGGGAACAATTGTTTTTTAGATTAATTTTCCTTTATTGTCTTTTTAAGGATGAGAGAAAACTTGTCTTAGTATTACAAACTTTGCCAATTTCCCATGCCTTGGTTACGTTGTTTGTTATGAACAAAAACATATCCTGGATCAAATTAGCAACTTGAGATAATATCAGAGTAGTGCAGCAGAAGTGAATTGGTGATAGATCTTGATAAAAAACAAAGATCGAAGCTGCAAGGACCAAGTCATTTCTAATCGAAGATCATCATGAGCACTGTCTCCATGATCTTTGCTTGAGGACAAGCAATCTTGGGAAGGATGGACTGTCATGCCCTGCCAAAAAAGGCTACCAGATCGCAGCTCTGATAGAAGTTATATCACAGCAATGACAAGAAAATACAGTCAATATTAAATCATGGTCGCAACCCTTAAAGTATAACTTAGGCTAATTAAAATGAGACGCTAGCGATCCATAGAAGCAGCAGGTCATAAATTAAGAATTTATTAAAAGGCAGAGATTTAATTAAAGTTAAACTATTATTCTCTAAGTGCAGCAATGAAGGGTTTTATCCCTTACAAGGGCAACAGATTTAATGAGAGGGTGTGATTCCTTCTCTCTTGAAGATATAAGAGGGAGGACAAATTAATTAGTTAGGCATCCAAGAAGGGATCGATGCCATTTGTAATATTGTATCGGTTATTATTCCAAGTTGAATAAGGTTATAATGACCATTGTCTCTTAGGGAGTGTTCTGGAGAATAGAATATTGCTCAGCTCAAAAAATTTACTGCCAGGATCTATACCCTCAAATTTAGGAAAATCAAGTTTGGGGCCATGTGGAGCTTAGCTTCTGTTAATTTTGAATTCAGATCTGTTTGGCAGATCATGCAGGCAGGCAGTTGAGGGTGTACTTAATATTTGCTTGTCCATAAGGAAGTTAAGCTAGGGTTCAACGTCTTCAAATTTGCAGCTATGGATGCATATATGTATTTCGATTGGATATTCACCATCATATAAGAGGGTAATTAAAAAGGGAAACCATAGTTATATACCGAAATGATTAGCTTTAAGAGAGGATTGCAATGAGGCAATTGTTGGATGTGGTGAAAAGCTAGTTTTTGAACTTTATACTTTTTTAGTCAAAATGGTGAAACACTTCCTGGATTGAGAGAGTTTGGCGCTAGAGGTTTTAAATCTGTGGATTGTATGGTAGCCAAACCTTGATGCACAACTTTTGCAATTTTGGCTGTTTGAAAACAATACCCCACGAACCACTTTACTTTTGAAGAATTTTTCTTTGTTTGGCTAAATTAGATCAGGTCTCTTGCAGATTTTTGTGTATCTGCAAGTCTCCACCCAAAATGCTTAGATTTGTGCACACTTACGGTGAAATGGTGATGGTTTTTAAAGGGGGTTTCTAGTTTTTGATTATGGTAAAAATAGGTTTTGAAGGGACCCAAAACCCTTTAACAAGTGGTCAGAACCAGATATAACAATGCACAAAACAAACTAAAACCTTAGTTCACAAGGAACAGTCTCAACTATAACCAGAATAGCTGCCCAAAACATAAACATTTAAGCTGGCAGCAGAAAACAAATCAACAACACAACAAAAAACCAAAAGACGTCAGAAAACTAAGCCAGATTCTTCAAGGTGTCAGTAACTTCAGCATCAAGCTGGTTCATATTCAGTGCCACCTTCAGCTCTTGCAAGTCTTGAGGTGTTCTATCAGCCTTTTTGTTCAAGTTGGCTTTGGTTCTCTTGCTTGGCCTGGACGACTCCTTTGGTCCTTTGTCTTTATCCAGATCTAGGTCCACAATCAGTCTATCTTGATGAGCCTTCTCCAGATTGCCCACCATTGTGTTTATACTATCTGCAGCATTCTTTATAACCTTGTGGTTGAGATTCATAATAGTCTGGAGTGTGTCCTTGGTACTTTTTTGTTTTTCCTCAAATTACTTCTTTAGCTTCTCAATGACCTCCACAATCATATTGAGGCAATCAACCACAAATTTTTTCTCATCCTCCGCCCACAGTTCCTTAATAGAAGAGCCCTGCCTATTAGTGTTACCACTTTCCTCCATCACTTTGATTTTGCTATTCATGGCCCTCTGCTTGATCTATATTTCTTTAATTTCGTGGAAAACCCATTTGAAAATACTGAAAAAATCAATGACACTATCTCTAGCCATACCCATAACATCGGTTAAATATTCCCGATTAGACTTTAGATGATGAGAGTCAACATTCAACTCCACTTGGGATCTGTGTTTGTCTTTACCATTGGTAGCGGGGTGAGACAAGAGAGAGCCTTTCGAAGCAGGGTAAGATTCAGTAATTTCCTTCCCGGATCCACAAGGATGGTCTTCTATAGCCACGGCTTTCCCTTTATCTTTCCCAATAGTACTCTTCCTACCTTTGGCTCAACGTCTATCATCAGCAAGGGAAGGGGAAACAAAAATGTCTTTCTCAGACCCACTAGGAGGGTCTTCCATAGCCACAACTTTCCATTTGTCTTTCCTAGCAATATCCTTCCTTTGGCTCCACATCTTTCATTCGTAGGGGAACGGGTAATAGACTCTCCTCTGTCCTTAAATTGCCGGAATCAGAAGTGGGAGAAATAGAGTTTTCCTTGGCCTTCCCCTTACATTTACCCCTCGTCATATAGATTTGGTGCGGGCTTTTGTTGTCTTTTTAGACTTTTTGGGAGGAGTATAATACTCCTCTACCTCTATGTCCCAGTCTTCCTCTTCGGAGCAATTAATGTTTGTATCCTCTTCCTCCAAAACAAAGATAATGTTGGAGGGGGCAGACAAGGCTTTGAAATGATTAAAAATTAAAACAAGGTCTTCATGTAAAATCGGATTCTTAATTGGATTTTTCCTGTGTTCCTTAATGCTGGCATTAAGGGAAGACACCAAGAAAAACGGGAACGAAACCCTCACCTGGTGTCTGAAGTGATTGAGAAGAATGAAATGGTGGCTGAAGGCCCTGGTGAATTGACCGTCTAAAGTAATATACTCCATTATTACCTTTAGAAGCTCCCTCCAAACCAACTTTATCTTCACAGTGGCATAGCTACCCTTCAAAACCCTAACCAGGTCCTCTCTTTCCTTCTCTGTTTTGGGGAATTTCTTGACGGCAATGTTTGAATATTTTTTGTCTCTTCAGAACTTCAAGCCCTCCCTAGATAATCTCGTGAGCTCAAAGATGAAATTCTCATCAATAATCGCATTCTTGCCGAAAAGGGACAATTTCCCTTCCTTCCATCCCTTCGCAAATAATTCTATAACTTTCAGATCCCAACCATGGAGCTTCTCTATGTAGGGGGTAAGGCCACCCCTCACCAATAGTCACCAAATAGTGGGATTATTCCTCAATTTATCACAGTCAATTGGCTCCACAATACCTTTCACTGCCCATGTTGATACTTGCAGAGCTTGAGGGCGGAATGACATAACACAAAATAGAATGCCAAACAAACCACAAAATTATCCAAAAAACGCGTGGGGAATAATGCCACAATTGAACCCAAAATCCGCCCACGCATACCATTGCATTGAAAATAATGAAATAATCCCACAAGGCTATTATGACACACTTCTTAAGGACTGTCATTAAAATCATTGAAAGGAAAGGTTGTTAATCCCCCTTCCGTGAATTTTGTCATACTTGAGCAAGGTTGTGACATTAGCATCCAACTTGTCACCCATATGCCATGTAATACTTTCCTTGGCTTGGATCCCTTTATTGGCGAAGAAATCAGCCACCATGTTGGTTTCCCGGTAGGCATGGGAAACAACACATTTTTCAAATCAGCCAATAATATCCTTTGATAACTTAATCTAGCAATCAAGAGTCCAAGATGGCTTAGAGTTTCCTTTGAGGCATTGAATAATATTATTTGAGTCTCCTTCGAGCCAAACACATTTACAATTAAGTTGGCGAGCCAAGTTTAAACCTTGATAGGCCCCTATGGCTTCAACAAGGTGGTTGGTCTAGCAACACAAGGGGAGTGCCACCACTGAAATAAACATGCCATTCTCATCTTTGATCACTCCCCCACACCCACTCGGCCTAGGATTACCTTTGGCCGCCCCATCAAAATTAATTTTCAGCCAACTTGCAGGAGGAGGAATCCAAATACATCCATCTTTGGCTTTCTTTATAGGCTTTAAAACATTTGTAATATCAATCTTGATTTGCCAAGCCTCAACAAGCCTGTAGTCATAATCTGGGCATATTAGTTTTCCCTTGGTAGTTGGATTGGCATTGAGGCTATTAAGGTTCTCCCCAATAGCTCTATAATTTTTACCAAAAACAATGTCTGCAGGAAGAGCCTTGTCTCTAAAGATTCTGTTATTGCATTCCTTCCAGATCCCCCAATCAACATGCGTGAAAATATATGACCAGAGCAATTTCAGAACTTGGTTGGTAGAGGGCGGTCTCCATTGAGAATAAAACTCCAAAATAGATCCAGGAAAAACCCAACTAAGATTCTAGAGCTGTAAGACTTGACTCCAAATTTTTGAGGCATAGGAACAGTGAAAGAAGAGATGGGACATTGATTCAACTTCAACAAGACAAAGATAACATCTATTAGGAATAGAGAATCCCCTCTTACACAAATTATCAGTAGTGAGGAGCTTATTTTGAAGAAGAATCCAAGCAAAAATTTTGACTTTGGGGATAAGATTTTTAACCCAAGCTTTAGCTCACAAATGGGAAGGGAAAGGGGAAACAGGCTGAGACAACAAAGCAACAATTGAAGAAACCGAGAAGAATCCTGAAGAAGACCCTTTCCACACCAATTCATCCTCCACTCTATTAAGATCCAAATAAACAGAATTGAGGGATGACTGAAGGGGCTGGAGAAGAAGACTAATTTGGGTGGGATTAACCCACTGTCCATTCTCCCAATAGTCACCAACATACAAACCAATTCTGACTTTACATTCTTTCATGAAATGTCTAAAAATGAGATTATTGCACAATGGCTCTTGGCCCAGCCAATGATCCTCCCAAAACAGAATTCTACCGACACCCAATTTCCAGCAAGCCCCCTTGGCAGCAAGATCTCGGGCTTTAATTACATTGTTCCACAGAGAAGATCTATGCAGGAGGCCCTGAGAGTCAAGGAACTCCTTAAACTAGTTAACACTATATAAGTATTTGCTGTGCCAGATGGAGTTCCATTCACATTTATTGTGAAAGGTTCTCCATACCTATTTAGCCAAAAGGGCCTTATTAAAGGTTCTGATATTCCTTAAGCCAAGACCACCAAACTTCTTGGGTTTACAAACAGCTTCCCAAGCCACTAATGGAATCCTCTTTCTCTCGTCAACTCTCGATGAAAGAAAGCTTTTCTGAATTTTTTCAATGATATCAGCAAACTTCGAAGGGATTTTGAACAAACTTAGAGCATAAATAGGTAAGTTCTGCAAAGAGGAATTCAGAAGCTGAATTTTTCCAGCCTAACTTAGAAGAGCACCTTTCCATCCTGCAAGTTTCATGTTGAATCTGTCAACTAACGAAAACCAAAAAGAATTAGGAGGTTTAGCACAAAGAGGGAGACCCAAATAGATAGAAGGAAGAGTACCAACAACACAACCCAAAATATCAACAATTTTCTTCTGTCTGGCTTCAAGAGTATTAAAGAAGAAAAGAGAACTTTTGGCCCTATTTACTTTTTGTCCTGAAGCATCTTCATATAGCACTAGGACCTTCTTAACAGTTCTGGCTTCCCCAATGGTGGAGCTACCCGTCATAATAGTATCATCAACAAATTGTTGATGGGAGCACACGAGATCTGCCGAGGAAGTTTTGAGGCCCTTTAGGCTCCCATCATGAACCAACTTATGCATGAACCTACCCAAATTTTCAGCCATAATGGTGAAGAGAATAGGAGATATGGGTTCATCCTTTCTCAATCCCCTTGTCACCTTGAAGAAGTGAGAAGGAGAACCATTAACAATAACAATTGTACTGGTAGTAAAGATGAGCTGCCAAATTAGTTGTAGGGATCTATCCATAAAATCAAAAGCCCTCAAATCTTTCATTAAGAAACCCCAATCCACCCTGTCATATGCTATAGAAAGACCCAACTTCAACATGAAACCTTGGCTCTTAGAGACTTCCAAAGAATGAATGTTCTCATGCACAGTGACAATAGAATCAAGAATTTGCCGGGGACAAATCCATTCTGCTGAGGCAAGATCAACATTGGAAGAACAACAAAGCAGCTTGGAGGTCAGAACTTTTGAAAAAACTTTGTAAATAGAATTACAAAGACTAATAGGGCGGAAAGCGTCAAACACATCAGCACCAGGAAACTTGGGGATGAGAGCAATAAAGGTAGAGTTAAGTTCCTTCAAAATGTTTCTAAACCCAAAGAACTTACTGCATTACCAATGTCTTCAGCCACAACATCCCGAAAATATTGAAAAAAGAACATAGGAAAGCCATCCGACCTTGAGGGCTTATTACCTTCAAAGGAGAAAACAGCTTTCCTAATTTCTTCCAAAGAGGGAATAGCAACCAGCATCTTATTTTGCTCCTCATTCAAGATCCTAGGAATAGCATCAATAAGAGTTTGCTGTGCATTCATACCCAAACTAACATCAGTGGCTAAGAGATCAGCTAAAAAATGGACAGCCTCTCTTCTTATCTCATCATCCTGGTGAATCTTAACTTCATCCTTCATAACATGAGATATTCTATTGGCAGTACTATACTTGAGGGTAGTCAAATGGAAAAATCTGGTATTCTTATCTCCAGAAGAAAGCCATAAAGATTTGGATCTTTGTTTCCAAAAGTCTTCTTCTTTGGAGATGATATCATGACACTTGGTAAGAATTTCATTCTCCCTAGGAAGTTAGTCCCCAGTGTATCCTTCTTTCTGAATCTTACCTTGAATCTCTTTTAACTCAGATTGGATAGAGGATTTCATAACAAATATATCCTTAAAAATCTCTTTATTCCATTTTCTAATATTCACCTTAACTTCTCTTAATTTTTTGGCCACCTTGAACATGTAGTGCCATTGACACTTATGCTCCACCATTCTTTTATACAATCATAAAGCTTAGGATGAGAAAACCACATTCTTTCAAATTTGAAAGGGAAATTCCTTTTGCCAAACATAGAATCCGCCACAAAACTAGATAGAGCATTCAAGGAGCAAAAATAGTCAATAAACTATTCATTAGATATTAAGGCCTTGTCCAGTCTCACCTGAATAAGATCTCTTCCACTGCCATTTGTCCAAGAAAAGGTAGCTCCCTTTAAATCTACATCATGCGCCCTTGAACATTTATAAAATCCATCAAGTCCAATTTGATGTCTAGCTGAATCTGAGAACCCCCAAACTTTTCCTTATCCTGTAAAGGGGTATTGAAGTCCCCTTTGATGATCCAATTATTAGTAGGAAATTTCTGCTTGAAAGAAGCTAGGTTTGTCCAAAATTTCGTTCTAGCAACTTTGTTATTAGGGGCATAAATGCTGGAGAGAATCGAACAAAAATTGTCTCTGATATGCCTAAATCTACTAGCCACATGGTTAGAGTCTTCCTAGATGGGAACACCATGAATATGATTTAGATTCCAAAATGTCACAATGCCTCTAGAGGCTCCCTTCGGGCTATTACCTTGAACACCACAATTTTTGAAGACTCTAATCCTTTCCACTCTGTCTTTGGGCATCTTAGTTTCCTGAACTAACAAAATATCCGGTTTGTGGTTCCTAGCAAAATATCTTGTTTATGAGAGCTATTTAGCCTCCTAATGTTCCATGACGTAAATTTCATTTCTTACTTGGGGTGTTGTTTAATCAAATCTCCGGGATAGTTCTCTGAACCCCATTAGCTATGTTTTGGAGACATTCTTGCTCCCTATGCCATTTGAATGACTTCCTTCCCGAACTCTTTGTAACTTTACAATCATCCTTTGTCCTGTTCTTGGTGGAAACCCCTAGAGAAGAATAATTCAATTTTTTCCCTTTCTTTTTTTCCACCCTAGTAAAAGAGCCATCCTCTATATCTGTTTCTTCATAGCTCATGTTTTCTTTACACTCCCCATCCTTCTCTTCATCAGTCTTCTGGGAGATTTTGAACTCAAGATAAACATCATCCACCAATATTTTGGAATGTGGATTTAACCACCTCAGGATTACTCTGAAATGTGGAGATAGCAACCTGTGGAGATGCCTGTGAAGATATGGAAAGGGGTAGGGCATTGCCTTCCTCCTTTTCCCTGATCAAATCAACATTATGTCCATCACCAATGCAAGCAGCAGTAGTGTTAAAAATTCTTTCTCGCCCTTGTTTATTTGATCCCCTTGAGATTCTGCAAATAACTCAACAGATCTAGTTTTGTCGTCAGTACTCCCATGAGTTTGCCCTTTCGTGTTCTCATTACCTTCTTGATTACATTCATTGTTACATTTAGAGGGCCCATCACAATCAGCCTTCCCACTATTCTCTTCAGCAGTAAGATCATGTTTTGGTTCTTGATTACCACATCCTTCCTCATCCAGAACTCCATCTGTTTGGCTTTCCATACTTTCGTAACTTTGGCCTTTAGTTTGGCAGTGGATTTGCTGGCCTTAAGAGGGCATTTCTTGGCCCAATGCCCAAATTTCTTACAAACAAAGTAGACAAAGGGCAGGGTTTCACTTCCCAAGCTTAGGGACTATCTCAATGGAAGATGACAAATCAGTGGACTGGACTATACCAACACAGATCCTAGTAAAAACCAGTCTCTTCTTGGCAGCTGTCATGGCATCTATTGTGATATTGCTATTAGGATTCAACTGTGTAGTTTTTGAGCCAAACTCATTGACCTATGTTTCATGAGTATTGGTTCACAAGAACCCATCTCTCATGAGAATGAATGGGACACTTAGCACTCATTGGATCTAGGTGACGCTCACAGAGGCGAAGCACCGAAACTTCCCGAGAGGTCACCCATCCCAGTACTACTCCAGCTCGAGTGCACTTAACCACAGAGTTGCCTCCAAGGTTAAGCCCTCTCTTCTTGCAACCCCACTTGCAAAACCTTCACCAAGTGTTGTGCCTTATGAACTATTCATTATTAAGCCCCCTTAATCTCATCAACTGATAAGTAGGAGATATTTTTCACGACAAGTCAAGTTGTGATATTGCTATTAGGATTCAACTGTGTAGTTTTTGAGTCAAACTCATTGACCCATGTTTCACGATTAGTGGTTCACAAGAACCCATCTCTCATGAGAATGAATGGGACACTTAGCACTCATTGGATCTAGGTGGTGCTCACAGAGGTGAAGCACCAGGACTTCCCTGGAGGTCACCTAACCCAATACTACTCCATCTCAAGCGCGCTTAACTACAAAGATTCCTCCAAGGTTAAGCACACTCTTCTTGTAACCCCATTTGCAAAACCTTCACCAAGTGTTGTGCCTTATGAACTATTCATTATTAAGCCCCTTAATCTCATCAACTGATAAGTAGGAGATATTTTCCACAAGTCAAATTGTGATATTGCTGTTAGGATTCAACTGTGTAGTTTTTGAGTCAAACACATTGACCCATGTTTCATGAGTAGTGGTTCACAAGAACCCATCTCTTATGAGATTGAATGGGACACTTAGCACTCATTGGATCTAGGTGATGCTCACAGAGGTGAAGCATCGGGGATTCCCGGGAGGTCACCCATCCCAGTACTACTCCTGCTCGAGCGCGCTTAACCACAAAGTTTCCTCCAAGGTTAAGCCCACTCTGCTTGCAACCCCATTTGCAAAACCTTCACCAAGTGTTGTGCCTTATGAACCATTCATTATTAAGCCCCTTAATTTCATCAATTGATAATTAGGAGATATTTTCCTACTTATATCTCCTACTTATGGCATCTATTGATAAGAGCTCACAATACCCCTAAAGATGTCCTCATTCCAATATTCCATGGGTAACCTTGGAAGCTGCACCCAGACTAGGACAACTTCAAAGATGGTGTCCAAAAAATCCAAGCTAGGGGTCCATTTCCTTAGAGCCAAGGAAGATTTGCCAACAACCCATGGCCCCCCACATAAAATGGCAGAGATATCATCTTCTCAGGAAAAAGCAAAAGAGAAAAAGTCTTTTGGCATAGCTGAGACCTCAACCTGGCCCTTAAGCCTCCACTTCTTTCTCACAATATCCCTCACAACTTCAATGTTAGGTCTAGGGCCCATGAACTTGCCCACCAAAGATAAGGCCATAACAAAAATATTATGATCTATCACAACATCCAGAATAGAGATAGCAAACTTTCCACTTCCCGGATCTAAAATGTTGTTTACGGGGGGAAGAGCCGATTTACCCGTAGGTTGGATTCTAAATAGAGAAACTTCTTTTTCTTCTCCTCATTATCTTGCCTTTCAAAGGCTTTCCCTCCAGAAATATTAGCCTTTGAAATGAAGTTTGGCTTAACATGGGATTTAAAAATATCTTCTAGGTCCCCTCTTTTTCCAACTCCAAACACTACCTTACATAGTTTAGGATCTAAAGTTAACTTACCTCATGGTTCCACTTGAAACCCTAGGGCTGTGTAAAGATTCCCTGGGTCCCCGTCCTCTGAATTTGCACCACCCTGTCCTTCTTCTACTTCCCTATCCTTGATCCCCGCGTTCTGATCAGCTCCCAACTCAACTGTCAGAGACCCAACAACAATCATACTAGGAATCGGCTGCCTGAAATTAATCTTAAGCCATCGCTCTTTGCCGCTCCTTGCCATTACAGTAGAGTAAAGGAGGTGTCTAGTTTGTGAGCTCACAAACATATCAATCCCATCTATAAATTGGTAAATTTAAGTAATCAGATCTAAACTAAATCAGAACAGTGAATTTAAAAAGATCAGAATAAGAGACACAACACAATTTACCTTGGGAAACCTCTAGGAGGAAAAACCCAGCATTCAGATCCAATTAATTATTGCTTCTCAATTGACTTACAATAATATCGCTGTGGATTTGCTGAGGATCCCCGATCCACGAAGCAAATCAAATGTGAGGACTGATTCAAAGTGATAGCCCAGTTTTCACTCCTCAATTGAATCTCTGCCTTGAATGGATGCCCAGATGAATTTTGCTGTACTGTGTCTATGATCAGACGTGTGCTTTAGGAAGATACTTAGATGTCAGGATAGATCCACCATTAGTTTGTTGATAGATCAGACCTCCATGACTTTGCTGTTGATTCCAGTGATTGATGTGTAGATTGGAGCAGATCGCAATATCAAGTCGTACATGCCAGAGTTTACTTCACTAACCCGCAGTCCTGTATTTGCTGTTTAGAGTCCCATCACGGATTCACAGCCTTCATTGTTTGAAGGAGATCGATTGGTAGCTAAAGGAAATTTGCTATTTGGCAAACATGATCCGCAAGTGTATTGCTGTCGAACTAGGAGTAGAGGAAGTTCGCTGTTATGTAGCAGAGATATATATCGCAATCTTTATTGTATGTTCCTACACCTGAAAGTCCTAATTTATATGAGGAAATAACAAATGCAAGGTAAAGTTGGCCTCCAAGGCCGACCTTGAATTTATAAATCTAGGCGCCAAAATGAAGACGTTTTAAGCATTGAAAGGGGCCCAGCCCTTAATCGATAATAATTTTAATTTAAATTAAATATATAAATTAAAATATTAAGTTAAATTTATTATTAGCTAGAATTCGAATCTAGCTATTAAAATTAACACTCCCTCTTAGCTAGGGAGGATTCTAGCCAATATCATGGACTCCTTTCATGATCTCCATTGTGCCTACTCGTAGAGGATGGATCCACCTTACATTGCCCGTAGAGGGTGGAAGAGGACAAGCTTCAAGGAGGATCACCTTGCATTGCCCGCAGAGGGCGATAAAAAAATCTTTGCCACCTTACATTGCCCATAGAGGGTGGTCTTAACAAATTAATTGCATTGCCACCTAGCATTGCCCACAGAGGATGGACTTCAATTACAACATCACCTTGCATTAACCGTAGAGGGTGATAACAGAAAAATACATAGGTACATCTCCACCTTGCATTTCCTGCAGAGGGTGGTTTTACATTTCTTCTCTCAAAGAAGATACAAGGTACAACTAAAACAATGACCACCTTGCATTAGCCGCAGAGGGTGGTAAATTCAAATACATAATCAAGATACATCAATGAAGCTGAGACTCCCTCTCAGCAATAGCAGGTATCTTTACAAGTCCAAGCCTTTCACGGAAGTTTTCAAACTTCACCCTGTTAAGTGACTTGGTAAGAATATCTGCCACTTATTCATCAGTGTTGATGTACTTCAACTGCATGACACCTCTCTGTACCATATCTCGAATGAAGTGATAATGGGTTTTCACATTTTTAGATCTGTCATGGAACACAGGATTGACAAACATCTTTATACAACTTTGATTATCACAATGAATAATGGTAGGATCTAATGGTTGTCCAAACAGGCTAGCAAGAAGCTTACGAAGCCACACTACTTCTCTTGAAGCAACACTTGCTGCAATGTATTCAGCTTCAGCTGTACTCAATGCAATTGAAGACTGCTTCCTGCTGGCCCAGGAGATCATGGCGGATCCCAAATTGAAACATAAACCCGAAGTTCTCTTCTTTCTGGTGACATCGCCTGCCCAATCTGAATCACAAAATCCTTCCATGGAAATCATATTGGAAGAGTACTTCAGCCCATAGTCAATTGTGCCACGTAGATATCTCAAAATGTGTTTAGCAGTAACAAGATGAACACACTTAGGTTTGTTCATGAACTAGTTGAGTGCACTAACAGCATAACATATATTTGGTCTAGTGTTAACTAGATACATCAAGGATCCGATCAACTGTCTGTATTCTGTAGCATCTGCAAAATCAAAATTTTTTGCACATGCACTCAACTTTTTCAGATTAGTCTCCATAGGTGTAGACATAGGTTTACAGTCCAACATGCCGAATCTTTTCAAAATGTCTAAAGTATATTTTCCTTGACTTAACATAATTTCATTAGGCCCTTGCCAAACTTCTAAGCCAAGAAAATAATGCATAAGTCCTAAATCTTTCATTTCAAATTCAGAAGCTAACTCCTTGCATCTAACGATTAGATCTTCTTTTCCAGTTAGAAATAAGTCATCAACATATAATACCAAAATCAACATCTCATCATTAAGGACTTTGAAATAAATGTTAGGATCAACATTATTCTTACAAAATCCTAGATCTCTTAAATACTTATCAATTCTTTCATACCATGCACGAGGAGCTTGTTTCAAACCGTAGAGATCTTTCTTCAACCTGCACACGTGTTTCGTTCTTGTGGATCTCATATCCCTCAGGTTGCTCAATATAGACTTCTTCAATGGCACCATTGAGAAAAACAGTCTTGACGTCCATTTGATGTAACTTCCAACTTTTAGCTGCAACAATAGCTATAATAGACCTGATAGAAGAATATCTAGTTACAGGGGCAAAGGTTTCCTCGTAGTCTATACCTTCCTTTTGAGAAAAACCACGAGCTACAAATCTAGCTTTAAATTTCTCAATACTATCATCAACATAATACTTAATTTTAAATAGCCATTTAGAGGATACAACAGACTTACCTTTGGGTCTAGGCACAATCTCCCATACGTCATTCTTGATTATGGACTCGTATTCTTCATCCATGACATTCTTCCACTCAAGCTGATCCATAGCTTCTTTTGCGTTGACGGGTTCACTTTCAGTGAGGTTGCACATCAAGGCCACATAGTTGGAGAAGGCTTGAGGTCTTCTACTTTCTCAGAAAGTGCCAGGAGGAGCAGTGAATCGTTTAGCCTCTTGAATTGTGTTCTTCACCCAAAGTGGTCTTTTCTTGCTTATGATGATGCTGCTAGGACCATCTGTGGGAACTAAAGGTTCATCATGACTGATTGGATCAGGAGGACC
Source organism: Chamaecyparis obtusa (assembly GCA_027943335.1). Taxonomy (NCBI): domain Eukaryota; kingdom Viridiplantae; phylum Streptophyta; class Pinopsida; order Cupressales; family Cupressaceae; genus Chamaecyparis; species Chamaecyparis obtusa. Next base: position 22,651 of record BSBK01010642.1, on the reverse strand, counting down.
TGTAGACTTCCTCTGAAACTCAACATCATCATCAACATCCATCTCATGATTTTCGTTAGTAACATTTTCATCTTCAATCAAGGAACTTTTAGATTTTATTAATGCAATATTTTCTTCAAAAGTAACATCTCTACTTACCTCAATATACTTTTGACCTGGAATATAGATTCTAAAAGCTTTGAAATTCTCACTATAGCCAACAAGTATACCTTTCTTATCAGATGATTCCAATTTGGTTCTTTTTTCCTTAGAGATGTGAATGTAGACTGGACTTCCGAAGATCCTCAAATGGCTAATGTTGGGTTTCACTCCTGTGAAAGCTTCTTCCGGAGTCATATCTTTCAAAATGCCATGAGGGCACCTATTTTAGATGTAAACGGCAGTCTTAACAGCTTCAGCCCAAAGGAACAATTGTAGATTTTGATCATGGATCATAGCTTTGGCTGATTCAATAATGGTCGTGTTCCTCCTTTCAGCAATTCCGTTTTGTTGAGGGTTGTATGGAACACAAAACTCCCTCTTGATCCCTGCTTCTACACAAAAATCATGACAGACACTTGAGGTGTACTCACCTCTATTGTCAGATCTAAGAATCTTAATTCGTTTACTAGAAAGATTTTCAACTAGAGATTTAAACTCTTTGAACCTAGTTAGGACTTCATCAGATTCTTTTGTCCTTAAAAAGTAAATCCAAGTCTTCTTGGAGAAATCATCTATGAAAGTAACATAATATAAACAACCACTAGAAGATGCAACTGACATTGGACCACATAAATCAGAATGGATAAGGGCAAGTTTTTCTTTAGATCTAGATTCACTTTTTTGAAAAGAACTTTTAATATTTTTACCTATTGCACAACCTTTGCATACATCATCATGAACATGACTAAGTTTAGGTATACCTTTGACCATCCTTTCAAGAGTAGGAAGAGCACGGTAGTGAAGATGACCAAGTCTCCGGTGCCATAGATCACTAGACTTAGCTAAAGAGATAATAAGAGCTTGGAAAAGACGAGCTGAAAGCTTGTAGAGGCTTTCAAATCTTCTACCAATAACTCTAGCAAAGTTGATGTTAGATTTCTTAGGCCAGGCTAAAACTCTACCTTCAGAAAATGCAATTTGATAACCTTTATCTTCTAGAGCAGAAATAGAAATTAAATTCCTTTTAATTCCGGGAACAAATAAGATATCAAATAACTATAATGAGATACTAGAATCCAAGTTGAGAGTTCTATTACCAAAACCTTTTATGGAGTATTGTGCATCATCTCCAATGACCACATGAAGATTTGATTCCTTAGTCAAATCTGTAAGTTGATTCCTATATACTGTTCTATGCCTGGAAGCACCACTATCAATCAACCAAGTGTCATTGTCTGTAGGAATATTACTAGATAAGGTAGAAATGAAAAGAAAGTCTTATTTGTTTTCCTTATCATCAAGTTCATTGATGTGTGCTTCTTGATGATTTGGTTGAATCTTGCATTCTTTGGCGTAGTGACCAAATTTGTCACATTTGAAACAACGAATGTGAGAAAGATCCTTAGGTCTCTTCCTTGAGTCATTGTTCTCTTGAGATCTGAAATTGTTATTCCTTTTGAAGTTGTTCTTCTTCCAATTTCCACCTTTCTTAAAGGATTGAACTGCAAGAACTTGATTATCTAATGAAGAACTTTTAATCCTCTAGCATTTAGATGGGATTCTTCTTGAATACAATCATCTCTAAGACTATCAAAGGAAGGAAGAATACCTCTACCAGTCAAACCTTGAATGAATGGTTCCCAAGAATGAGGTAGGCCATTGAGAGCTAGCATAACAAGGTCCTTGTCCACCACTTCTCCATCCATAGCTTGAATCTGATCCCTTAATTCAGCGATTCTCATAAAAATGTCATTAGGGTTTCTCCCTTGTCCTTCTTGATTTGAAGAAGTTGCCTTCTTAGGGTGAGAGCCTTGCTTAGATTGTTGATCTCATACATGCCCTCAAGTTGTTTGAACATATCATGTGCTGAAGTCATCTTGGAGATGACTGTGACAAGATGATCTTTAACAAAGTCAATCAGAATTTTCTTTGCCTTTACCGCATTTTTCTTAAATTGACTTAATTCATCCGGTTTAGATGGTTTAGTAGGAGCTGGCCCTTGCACAAATTGAAGTAGATCATTTTCTTCTAGAGCAAGGAGCACACAAACCTTCCATGATGTGAAATTTACAGCTCCTTCCAATCTGTCCTCTACCTTGAGCCCTGTCACCATTTTGAAAAACAACAACAAGAGAGATAAAATGAACAAATCTAATGTATAATGGATTAGATCTGATCACGATTAGTAAGAACTTGGCTCTGATACCATGTTAAATTTAAGTAATCAGATCTAAACTAAATCAGAACAGTGAATTTAAACAGATCAGAATAAGAGACACAACACAATTTACCTTGGGAAAGCTTTAGGAGGAAAAGCCCAGCATTCAGATCCAAATAATTTTTGCTTCTCAATTGACTTACAATAATATCGCTGTGGATTTGCTGAGGATCCCCAATCCATGAAGCAAATCAAATGTGAGGACTGATTCAAATTGATAGCCCAGTTTTCACTCAATCGAATCTCTGCCTTGAATGGATGCCTGGATGAATTTTGCTGTACTGTGTCTATGACCAGACATGTGCTTGAGGAAGATACTTAGATGTCAGGATAGATCCACCATTAGTTTGTTGATAGATCAGACCTCCATGAGTTTGCTGTTGATTCCAGTGATTGATGTGTAGACAGGAGCAGATTGCAATGTCAAGTTGCACATGCCAGAATTTACTTCACTAACTCGCAGTCCTGTATTTGCTGTTTAGAGTCCCACCATGGATTCACAGCCTTCACTGTTTGAAGGAGATCGATTGGTAGCTAGAGGAAATTCGCTATTTGGCAAACATGATCCACAAGTGTATTGCTGTCGAACTAGGAGCAGAGGAAGTTCGCTGTTATGTAGCAGAGATATATATCGCAAGCTTTACTGTATGTTCCTACACCCGAAAGTCCTCACTTATATGAGGAAATAACAAATGCAAGGTAAGGTCGGCCTCCAAGGCCGACCTTGAATTAATAAATCTTGGTGCCAAAATGAAGATGTTTTAAGCATTGAAAGGGGCCCAGCCCTTAATCGATAATAATTTTAATTTAAATTAAATATATAAAGTAAAATATTAAGTTAAGTTAAATTTATTATTAGCTAGAATTTGAATCTAGCTATTAAAATTAACATAAATAGTGTTAGCCTAGTCATTTTAGAGAACAAATTATCATAGATCATTCCCATAGCTCACTATCCTATCTTTGAGGTATGATGTAAATGATTTTTTGAGGCTATTCACTTATCGGTGCATCATAGATTACATATGGTCAAAAGCTGCTTAGGGTTAGGTTTTGGAAAAATATATGGGTCTTTTGATATAGTCAATTGTATGTTGAAGTTAAAAGCCATGTACAGAGGTTGTTTTAGGCTTGGGTATTGGAGTTAAAACATCCTCATTTGACTGGACCCTTTATGGGGAATCTAGTTAGCCAAGAATGACAATTCTTTTGTGGATATTTGAAAACCTAGGGCACAATGTTTCTACCTTAGTGCCACTACTTTTGTAGCCACTTTTTGATCACCAAGATCCTGAGAGAGCAAGGTGAGAAATGCATACATTGGGCAGTCACTGAAAGTCCTAAGCTTGGATGCTCCACTAGAACATGGCCTTGGAAAGAGAAGCCCATATGGGAAACAAAAAAACTCCCACCAAATAATAATAGCTGCCAGCATGGGCAAAAAATATCTGGCCCTTTGCATTTCTCTATCCTAACAAACTCAGTTACTGCTTGCACTTTCAACTTCTACTGTGTGCCAAGTGTGACCTCCAGCAAGTTGTTATGTTGGTCAAATGACTACAAACACGTTGATGATGTTCCAGACCACTATCAAAATGTCAATAGAACCATTTTCCAAATAAGACATTTTGTCTATCTCTTCTGGCACCGATTTGGCCATTGGCTGTCTGAGCTACACAGCTTTGCTAAGGGCAATATAAACTGTCCAAAAGAAAGAATTCCAACAGCCCAAGTATGTGAAAACGACCTGCAAAAGATCAGGAATCACTCCACAGAAGACCCTATGCTGTTTGGAGTGGGAAAAGAGCACATGCAGCATTTAAGCAAACACCTGAAGCAGCTTGGTGAACACCTGCAGCATTGCTGAAGGAGAACCTGCAGTACTGCTGCAGGCAAATTTTCATAGTTCTCCAGTGCCTTGTCTTGATAGCTTCCAAATCAGACCAACTTATACCAAGTTTTTGGATCAGAGACTCAACTTAGTAAGGGTAAAAAGGACATTATGGTAATTGTTGAATTAACTTATTTAGTAGAGGATGGCACAATTTGAAAGTGCTTTACTACTTTAGCATGCAAGTTCTGGCTATGAGCTGAAACTTTGCAAGGGCCATAGATGGGTGCAAGAAAAGCATATAAGGCAGCATTACATTTGATGTTCTTCCCTAGCCATTCCAATGATGATAACATGTAGGTTGTTATAAATCTATGTTCTTCATTTCAGATGCTGGGTAGGTATACATGCACAATTAAGCAGGATTGTTTATGATCTAATTTTAAACATCATATGTACTTTGGCTATATTTAGAAATTATTAGGTGTAATTATTTATTAGTGGGAAGCCAATAATGTAGTCTAGTTATCATTTTCTGTAACAGGTTGGTGCTGTAGCATTGAAAAAGAGTCGAGCTACTATAGGTATTGCATTTACAGCACATTTTTTTTTCATGATTGTCCATGAGAATTCCCTAATTTTGATTAGAATATCAGGACAAATTATTCCATTCAGAGAAAATGAATTTTTCTAATAAGGTCAAAGATTCGGTAGATACTATCGTCTGTTACTATCCTTATTAGGGAGAAGGGAAAAAGTCTCCTTCCTTTCATGTTATATTATTAAACCATCATCATATTTTCCCTTGACGGATATCCAAAATGGAAGTACAAAATGAACTAATTTATGGTTTCTGTTTTATGTCAGCATAAACATAATAGTTTATTTCTGATGCATAAATTTGAGTACAGGCGCGCACACACACAAAACATGCAAAATTTAGTATCTCACACTAGTGGAAAGTAGCTTTAGTCCAAGTATCTACCATTTTTAAAAGGATCTACAAGAAAGGCAGAATTTATTTAGCTTGTGGGAGAAATGTGCAGTTTAAACAAATGAAATGTAAAATATTGATTATCATATTGAGGATCAAATCAATATTTGGATGCAGTGAATGCCAATGCTTTGAAGCTGAGCTGTGAACTTCTGAGGCTTTTTGTTACAGGTATATGTGGTTATAGGAACTCGCTACAAGTAATCTGGGAAAAAATTAACTGGGTTTGGAATATTTGATTTTCATTAAATTGAGAGATGCATTTGTTCTGTTAAGCTTTGCAATTCTATTAAAATAGAAATTTATTATTGACTCTGCATGGAAATGATTCTAAGTTTTCTACTCTACTAGTTGCATAACTTAATGCTTTTCTGCTTATTAGAGACTCTTCAACGTACTGCTATAGTAGCTGAAGCAGAAGGGATCACTCAAATCGAGGGTACACACCTTGAGAGAATATTACCCCAGCTGCTTCTTGATTTTTAGCTTGGCCGCTAAAAGATTTACACTCAGACTTGTACGTGAATTTGTTATAAATTTGTAACGCTTGTTAAATTACACTCCAAACACTTTTTTCTGCTAAGTAACCGGGTTCCCTTGTTTGAGGTCGGGTTCTCGTTCTGGTTCCTGTCAGGTTCTTGTTACGGTTTGGTTCTCCTCTGAGTTCAACTGGGTTCCTGTGGTAGGAACCTGGGCACACCTGCAACTGCGGGTACCAAAAAATGGGCCCCACATGCCTTAAATTATTTTGCACCCTAAAAAGCCCATTTGCAAATACATTTTGTGACTTTTGCAAATTATGAATATGATACATGAGGTATTTTATTTATAATTTTATTGGCAATTATGGATTATGAGTAGCATGCTTCTAATTTATTATTATGGTAACATGGGTATGACCACACTCCATGCCTAATGGTACCTAGAATGGAGTGTGGTTCAAAAGAAGTTGAACCAAATGCTGACCTTGATGCCTATGATCATGCTGAAGATGAATATGAATATTAAATATAAAATATTGCTTGCAATTTGAATTTTCATTGTGTAAATGACACTTTGAGACATTTGCAATTTATCAATATGATATATGAGGTGTTTTACTTATAATTTTTTGGGCAATTATGGATTTATGAGTATCACGCTTCTAACTTATTATTATTATTATATGTTGGGAGTTTTGAACATGTATAACGTATATATAAAGTTATAATATATCAATATGTATATGTGTGTGCGCGCGCACGTGCTGAACCCGAACCCAAGGATTTTTTTTGGCAGAACCTGCGTACCTGAACCCAAACCCAAACTTGTATCACAACCAGGATCGGCAACACAGTTTTTCTGTGAAAACATCAATACTAGGTGGTAGTTATTCCTCTATAGTGGCATAACCATGTTAGTAAAGCCATGAGATAGTCTCCCTAATGGCACTTTAAATGATCTGTAAACTCCGATGGTTGTGCTATACAATATTCATCAACATTTGGATTCAAAATGAAGGAATTAAGATCTGCACTTTTAGGCAATTAAATAAACTGAATTTGAAAGGAAAATGAGAGCAAACGACTAGTGTTCTATGGTTAATGCCACTTGGGATCTGAGTGATGTCCCCAACATCTCAGACGTCCTAGGGACTCGAAGGGATGTGCCCTTTTTAGGACTGGACAAACCTACTCCATTTGATCTTAAAAAAAATTAACTTTCTAAGAAAATCTCCAAAATACCTTAAAGGGGGAGGATTGGCATTACAAATGTAGCACATTGTATTTACTTTCAAAATTTCAATTGTTTTTAAATTTAAGTTATTTTAATAGCCAGGCTTTGCTGTCCCCAAAATTTGGGAATTGTTTTGCTGTCTTTGAAACCTTTTCCCATGTCTCTCATCTCAAAAACTCGGAGAAATATTGCACGCAAGTAACCAGTTGAACACAGAGAATTTAGTATGGAGGACCAAAACGTTGAGGGAAAACACTAGGACAAGTGAGCCAAATACCCTTTGTTCACTATCTCCAATGACAAATGCAATTCCAGACCTCTTGGGCACACAACCAGCCTGAAACAACAATGTTCACTACCTCAGATCACTCGCAAACATTTATTTAATTAAAAATACAATCTACTTGTCCACGTGGACACCTGAATTCTCTTGGAATTCACTTCAATTCCATTGGTATCTTGTTTAAACCAAATTTACAACATATATTTATGCTTATGGAATTCAGAATAGACGAGGAAAAGCTGCTACGTGTCAAGAAGTACAAAATTGAAAATGACATTGGTTGTTTTGATGTGTGACAGAACTTTGTTTTCTAATGAATCTAAGCAAAATTTGAACGATTTATTATCGATGAATTGTGAAATAAATACATGAGAATGTTGGCTAAGAAACATAATTGACTGGCCACCCAAAACTTCCAATGCAGGTTACTAACAACAACAATAAGGTTTATACTTTATTATTGTTGATAATTATTAATTATTTCAGATATAATATAAAATATTTACAAGAGTACAAGCAAGAAGTGTCAAAAAGCTCTTAACTTCACTGTCACAAGTGATTTAATAAAGATTTCAACACGTTACTCTTGAACAATATTGGAGTTGAGTATTTTGTTGTTGCACATGCCTATGAATCTGTTTAGTATGCTCAAGAAATTTGGATTATAAACAAGCTTCAACACTCTTTGATCATTGCAAAATCGAATTGTAGGTTGTTTTTTAGCCATGCCAATTAAACGTATTACTTTGCAAATGACTCCACATATGCAACAATCATGCCTGGAAGAGTGAGCAATGATGGTTTGCTTTTTACTACCTTATGATATCAAATTGGATTGCAAGAAGAAAATTGATTTAAGAGGATACAAACCTTCCTTACTAACATTGTTTTTTTTTGGCTCAGTTTTGATGGTGATTTTCTCTTGTTTGCTTACTTTTTCTCTTGTTTTCTTTTATTGTTGCTAATCTTTGGTTGGATGTGATTTCTTCAATCTCTATGCTTGGTTCTTAGGTTTTATTTTTAGCTTTCTTTTGGATCTATTATAGCGGGGCAGCTTGTGTTAGTCCGTCATCTCTAATTGTCATTATGGTTAAAGATTTGGACATTTCTAATGCTATTTTGGGAAGTCGTAACTGTTCGGCACTTGAAGAATATTTAGTGACCTTGAATCGATGATTGTTATGCCAACACAATCATTTATTACATTCAGATTTTTTCTGAATAAGTGTAATTGTGTTGCACTCATTTTTATTAGTAATTATTTATCCTAGGTGAATGGGATGTGGTTGGCAAGTCTAAATACTGAGATTGGATTGGATGGTTTTAGATGCCTTAACTCTTTAAAAGTAAAATATATGTGATGAAAGTTGTGGAGGGAAGATTGGCTCATTGTAGGGTGATTTTAGGGTGATTGATGGATTGGTGAAGTTGAAGACAAGGAACAAAAAACAATGATAAAGAATATGACTTTGCCATGAGCTAGGAGGCCAAAATGATTGAGTTGTAACATATAAGATGCCTTGAAATCCAAAATGTCATTCTTGAATAATGAATTGTTGTAAGTTGATTATTGTAGACTAAGCACCCGAATAGGAGAGTTGATGCTAGAATGATGTAAGAAAGTGCTGAATTGTCATCTTGAATTTGTAAATTTTTTGTAATGTATTTGTTGTGATTACGATTCAATTTTTTTTAGGAGTTGTCTATTTGTAGCCCTTAATTGTGTTCATGAATTTGGACAATATTATTTGGTACTAGATAGGATTAGATCTTGGGGTGTTATGAATTTCGTCTTGGAAAACCTTGAAGCATTTGTTGTAGGTGGCAGAGGTCTTGTAAATGTAGAGAGCTGAGAAATAAAGATGGCTGATGGTGATTTTCAGATAGTAGAGGTATTAAGAGCAACATTGGTAAGGTTGGAAGCTTTGGAAACATCATAAAGGAGAGGCATAATAGTTGATGATGTGAGTGTATATGAAGAAGCAATGTAAGCACTAGTTGGGCAAGGTGCAAAATCCTTCATAAGGGCCATGTCTCTTATTGAAAATCTATCACAAATGGAGACTTTGTGTTGAAGTGGAAGTTTGAATGCAAAAGAACTAGATTGGATCTTGAAGATGGAGAAATACTTTGAGTTTAAATTAGTAGAAATTTGTAGAGGGTGAAGTTATTAACTACCAAGCTAAACGATCATGCATCCTTTTGTTTAATACATGTGCAATTGAGGATGAAGGGAAAATAAAATGATTTGATCATGGGATCAAATGATAACAAAGTTGAACCATTGTCGATGGTTATCTTAATATGTTGAAGCAATTATATAATCTAAAATAGAAGGATTTGAGTGTCTAAGCATACATTGAGTTATTCTATTGGCTTAATATTTGAGTTGGTCATGTTGAGTATGATGAGGGAAGAATTTTAAGATTATTAATGCACTTAATTTTTCTATTTAAAATGAGTTTAGCATGATTTCGGTGGGATCAATAAATGAAACCTACAAATGAGCCTTGAGAGCGGAACAATAACTACCATGAAAGCAACATAATGTTAGCGGAAGAGGAGGATCCACTAGAGGAAGATGACAATTTGGTGAAGATAGAAGACTATATAGTAGTGAAGGGGATTTTAGTATTGCTTGTAATGTAATTACAACTTAGACACTAGGGGAAGAGGGAACACCTTTACAGGAAGCAACTTTGGAAGAGGAAGAGGTAAAAGTTTCACTTGCTATCAATGTGGTGAAAAAGACCACATCGCTTATAAGTGCTCACATGAATTGTAGGATTATGAAAGGAATCTTGTCGAAGCCAATGAAGAATATGAAACATGATCATGACATTACAAAAGAACTTGAACAAGGAGAGGCCCTTATGTTGACTAAGGTATTGCTAAAAAAATAAAAAGAACGCAAACCAACACAAGGACAAACTTTTTTTGTACCATCTACAAGTCCAAAGGCAAGTGTTGCAAAGTAGTGATTGATAATGAGAGTAACCACAACTTAGTATTGAGTGCAAAGGTGGAGAAGCTAAAGTTGAAAAGAATCATAAATCCAAGCCTATACAAGGTATCACGGATACAAAAGGAATGTCAAGTTCAAGTAAACAAATAGTGCATAGGTGATTTCCATATATGAGCTTATCATGATGAATCATGCGTATGGATGCTTGTCATGTTATTCTTGGACAACCTTGGTAAATGATAGAAGGGCTATTCGTGATGGCAAAAACACTTCTACCATCATCAAATATAGAAAAGTGTGCATATTGAATCCAATGAAAGATAGAGAAGTGGACAATGGTTAAAAGACATCCTTAATTACTAGAAGATAATTTGTAAGTGATATAAATGAAGAAATACGGTGTTTTGTGATTCTTCCTAAATCTGTATAAATAAAAATAAGCATGGAAGAAGAGATTTGATTAAAAATACAAAAGTTGGTTGGAGAATATGTTGATGTTTTGTCACATAAGATGGAAAAATGGTCACAATCTATTAGAAGCATTAGCCATTGCATTGATTTGGCTCTTGGAGCAAGCCTATTGAATAAGGCAACATATAGAATGAGACTTGAAGAGAATGAGGAACTAAAAAACCAAGTCCAAAACCTTTTGGACAAAGGTCCAATTAGGGAGAGCTTGAGTGCTTGTGTTGTACCAATATTACTATTACCAAAGAAAGAGAATGATGTATGTGCATATATTTATTGACCATAAACAAGTTTCCAATAAGGTATTGCTTTTGACTACCGCAATCAAATGTTTTGACAGATTGTTTGAATGGGGCAACATGTTTCACCAAAATTGATTTGAAGAGTGGTTATTATTAGATTTTCATTTTAGAGGGTGATAAATAAAATTTGCTTTCAAGACCAAAGATGATTTGTATGAATTGTTGGTCATGGCATTTTGATTAACAAATGCTCCTAGTATCTTCATGAAATTGATGAATGAGGTACTTCAGCCTCACCTTGGTAAGTTTTATCATAAATATGGGTAGAGATAAAATAAGTCAAAATAAGATAGTATGTGCTTCTTCATTATTTTCGTTCAATACCTTTACATATATATAGGAGTTCCATATCCTATTTTATAGGAAACCCCCTGAACTACTTTCCTTATTATGCTGAGTTGTTTTAACAACTCAACTTCCATACCAATAATAAAATAACTTATTGAACACACATTGTGACTATTAATAATATTAAGTTGTTTATTAACAACTTAATATTATGACAAATTATTTTATGCATTCTAATATTTCTAACACCTAGATGTGAACACTAATTCCCAACACCCCCCTTAGTGTGAACATAGGGTGAAAGAACATCACAATACTAGATGACCACACACAGTAACTCACCAAACACTATATGATAAGAGTAGTGACAAACACATCTACTCATGTCAAGCAATATTGGAACCAACATCACTATGCATAGTGCTTTCCTCCAAGGATAGGGACTAACAGGTCTATCCAAGGTCTTACATCAATTTTGGATAGGGACAAACAAATCTATCCAAAAACAAGGTTATGAACAAGGACACACTCTTTTGCTCACAACTATTATGATTGGGGACAAAGACATCTAATCATAATTTTCCAGCAAATGTGACTGGGGACAAACACTTCCAATCACATCATCTTGTGAATGGGGACAAACACATCCTCTCATAAACAACCAACAATAGTGATTGGGGACAAACACATCCAACCACAATATGGGAATGGAAAATTCAATTTGAAATTCCATGTACTCACACAACCAAGAACATTGAAAAGAATAGAAATTGAAATGCTACCGGAGCTGATAAGAGACTCCATCATTGGTGGCTGACGAGAGGTCATTGAATTTACTCCAGCCTTCTATGCCTCCAATTGATTTGATTTTGAGAACATATTCCTCCTCACTATCATTATGTGGAGGGTCTTCAATAGCCATACCATGAAGGCATTCTTCATCACCATCTACAACCAATGCCTTATTTGTATTTCGTTTTCCGTAGAGAAGATCCTTAGCACACCGAGTGCAATTCATAACAATGTGTCCCTTCTTGCAATAGTAGCACAAAATTCTTTTCTTGAAGAAAAGATTTTCCTTTGATGCATAAGAACAAGTTTTGGAGGAATGGTGAGACTTTTTTTTCCTATACATTACAGTTTCCTCTATAGCTGAGTCAGTTTTTTTGGCTCCTTCATCAATCAAAGTAGATATTATTTCCTCTAGAGTAGCATCTACTTTGTTTAATGTGAAAACATTGTTTCCATAACTAGGAGGTATTCTATTTAACAAAATAGTTTTTGAATAATCATCATCTACTTTAGCCTTTATCCCAGCTAGTTGATTCAATAGAGAGCGAAACTTACTGATATGTTGAACAATGTTGTCGCCTTTCACCATTTTTAGCCCAAACAATTTTTTCTTTAGGCTGATCTTTGCACTTGATGTTTGTGATCCAAACAAAGCATTCAAATTCTCCCACACTTCCTTTGAGGTCTTTGATAAGTCAATGTGGTGGATGTATGCATTTGAAAGTGCAAGATCAATCAAGGATATTTCTCTTCGATCTTTTGCAATCCACTTTGCAATTTCATCAGCATTAGTTGGTTTTTTCATTGCTCCATTTACCACATCCCACATATCCTTTTCAATAAGGATCAATTGTAGCTTAATCCGCCATGTGTGGAACTTTGAACCTTGAAACTTTTGTATCAATATACCATTTTTCTCCATTAAAAAAACACTATTTGACCCCCCCTAAGATGGACGTCGTGTACAAGTCATAATGCTTCCAATTACAAAAATAATTACTACTTGACACTACAATTACAAACTCAAGAATGATCCCTATTTTAAACAAAATGTTATACCTTGACTTTAACAACACACTATATTTTTAGGGGACAATGACACAAACTAATACAACATTTTGAGACATTAGAGAATAATGAACTACTATGATGATAAACTAAACCTTAACTAAATAAAATTACAATACTAATTTAAATGACTCATAATGATAATCAACTTAAACTCAACTTGTCGGCAACTTCTTTTCTAGACGACATGAGAGAATGGGAATCATGAATCATCTTCATCAAAGATAATTGTCTCCATGCATCTTCCATGACTCCAAGATGGCTGGCAAACACTCTGACATCAGAGGTCTAATCAAGATAAAATAACCAGAGCACAAGATCTGGAGCTAACAATCATGAAGGAGATTCAAATAGAGACTTATCAACAATTTTCCACCTGAAGCAACTAAACACAACTATTTCGGAAGGTTCTTATCCATGTGATCAATAGAAAATAAAAAATGACCAAGACACCACACACAATGTTGAATTGCTTGCTTCAAGGAAAATACAAAAACAACCAATGAAATCTCCAATGACCACCCCTCAAAACTAACACCAACAAATGGCACGAGCTATAGGTTGTGCACAAAAGGACCAATCAGATCAAGCTAGTATGTGGAGCTTGCACACTCAACTCTGAATTGGTAGCGATTGCTGCATGTGCCCATTCAACAATAGAGTTGTCGCAACCTCCAAATAATATTGATATCTCTTACAAATTATAGTGGGTCGCATTGTATTTTTGAATTCTCAAAACTCATACTTAGACGAACATGGAGCTGAGATACTCACAATGACTAAAATGCTAAAAACACCAAGCAACCAAATTCCATAAAATGAATGCTAGCACAAACAAATCATGATATGATGTGCCAATAGTGTGCAATCTTATCTCATCAAACCAAAAAACCGAAGATGACCCAATTCACAATGTCCAACATCAACAATGCATGGTACAGGTCATTCAATGCTTGCTACAAGAAAAGAGGCATTACCTCATCACCTAATCCACACCCTTGGCTATGCAACTGATTATTTGCACTACCATGATCATTTGTTGACATTTATTAATTAGATTGAAAAATGAAAAAATAGTGGTTCTGTAATTTTCAATTTAATTAATAAATGTAAACAAACTATCATATCAGGTGCAAATAATCTATTGCATAGACGCTGCCCTTATCCACATGCAATTGAAGAGTGGACGTGGTCGGCTCACAAATTGGAGACCTCATGAAATCGCCTCAAGCCATCGATCTCGCTCAATGAAATAAATAGAAGACATTTGCAAGGATGAGAAATTATTGAAAGTGAAATAGGTCATGAAACATGATCATACGGAGTACGGGCCAACGAAAAATAATCTAGATCTATGAAATTTGTGTTTGTGAAAGCAAAATCTTAGTGCCATCCACCAAACTGTAGAATAGAAAGAATTTGGGCCTACTAGTAGGGAAACTTGTTGCTATATCACATCAAGCTCTCATATCTTCAACCCACAACTTTGTGATGACAACTAATCTTTAAGATCATACAATCCCTACAATATTGGTTCTGATACCATATCAGAAATATAGGTAGAGATAAAAGAAGTCAAAACAATAACAAAAAAATATAGTATGCGCTTCCATTAATAAAATAACTTTTTGAACAAACATTGTGACTATTAATAATATTAAGTTGTTTATTAACAACTTAATACTATGACACCAAATTATTTTATGCATTCTAATATTCCTAACACCTAGATGTGAACACTAATTACCGATAGTTTGTAATTTTTTATTATTAAAATCACAACAAAACAAGGGTGTTGCCCTTACACAAGCACAACCTTTAGGCATCAGTAAAGATCAACACCACACTAACAATAAAGGTGCTGGCTATTACAAGGAAAGGCCATAAATGACTCACTAGTAGAAAGACTAGTAGCCCACCTCAAGAGTGGTTAGACAACTCACCCACAATGTGGGAAGGAGAATGAGAGGCTAAAGAACTATTTTTCCTACACTGTTGGACAACTATCCATGCAATACTATCACTGGGATCCCCACCACAAGGGGGAACAAGCAGTGAAACTCTAAATCAAAGACTGTCAGCACAAGGGGAAAAGTGCTAAGAAAGTTGTTCATCGTCAACTAAAGATTGGAGGAAAGCAAAAGATGCAAACGAGGAAGGATCCACATGGCTAGAGGGGGCCGCACCAATAACAACAGGAGGAGTAGAATCCATAGACAATGTAGATGCCAGATTTGCAACTATAGCTTCATCTAGAGGGGACTCATCATCAGCCTGCGATGCATTCTCAGAGGAAGAATCAGAAGCCAGGGCAGTCAAATGTTCATCATTAGCATCCTTCCTCCAAACTCCGAGGGAACCTACTTCGAGGGCCACACATGGGGGATTTTTAGATGCCATAGGCATTGGCGAGAGTCCATAAGTTACTCCCTACTTGGCAGTAGAGGCTAGCCTCTATGAATCGTGCATCTGTTCATCCAATTTTTTCTTTAGCTCTATGAATTCTAAGCTTTCCAGGGGATCCGCCCACCTAGTGGTTTTACCACCTTTATCTCTTCCCTTTTTCTTCCTCTTCTCATAATTTCGTGGGGCCTTCTTTCCTTTTGAATTGGTTCTTTGTGAGCCCTTGGGAAGCTGAAGGTCGAGGATCTTATGGCTGCATGAAATTACTTTTGTGGAGAGGGCCATAATATTTTTATTTTCCTCATCCCATCTAACTAGGGAGAGGTGACCCTGGCTTACCCACTCTACTTTGTAAGTTGGGTCAAGGATGTCCTCTTCATCCTTGGAATTTTCTAGAATGTTGCATCTCACATCAAAAGCTTGCATTTAGGTAGGTTTCATCCTATAATACCCATGTTTTATTCTATCAAAATCATCCTGTAAGCTTGCCTAGAAGTCTTCGAATGCAGGTTGATGTTCGAGTGTGACACTAGGAAGCAACCTTTTGATTGTCCTCTATGGGTCATATGGATCTTGCATGTAATCTAGCTCTTGGAGGTTTAAGCTCTGCACCTCAAAAATAGCATCCTTGGTAGCAGTGGTAGAGACACATTTGTAATATCCCAAGGAAACAAAAAGCCTACTCCAGGCTTATGGTTCGATTTCATTAGTGTCCGTGCATCCAAAATCTGCCTACAAAATTCTAACAAAATTACCCTGTCACTGCAATGCTGGGGAAGGAGGTAAGACTCCCTTGTAATTCTGCTGATCCAGAAAATGTAAAAGTTTTGAATTGGATAAACCAATTCCCCCACTCTTCTACTAGGGCCATGGCATCCTTGGTGAGCTAGAATTTGACGTCTCTAGTCAACCTATTTATTTTGTAAAAAATGAAAGGGTCATTGACGTGGTGAGAATTAGCTATGAAGTTCTCTATGCAACTATGGGTATAAATCCCATGGAAGGGCATGTCCCAACCCATCACCCTACTATTCCCAGGTCTTTAGACATGCAATGAAGGTCTTTAATATGGTTACCAACCAAACAACAAATAATGTCATGTAGAACTTGTGGGAGGTGTGGACCTGGAAGATTTGATTATGCATTGCATATGAGATCATTTGGACGCAATCAAAGTACTTGGTACCCCAAGATGGCAGCTATGAAGTAATACATCCAAGTTTGGTAGTTCTTTGTGTCCGACTTTTCAAATATGTGGCTTAGCATTGCAATATTGATGGTCTAATTGGGAGGGAGGAAGTCACAAGGCGAGATAGTGTCTTCCATTTTGGCTCTATCATTCCTTGGACGATTGAACCAATTCTCATTTAATTACCACTTTTGTGCAACCTCCGTGAACGTATACTAGAAAAGTACCTCCTCCTCAGTAGCAACGTAAGGCTTGTCCCTATCTGGGAGATGAAAGACAATATGTACAACATCTAGAGTGAAGTCCACTATGCACCTCCCTTCTACATTCACACACGATCCCTTGGCCTCTGAGTAGTGGTTAGCCAGAGTCAAAATCAACTTCAGATAGTGGAGTGATTTTGAGAAGGAAGTTGTGTAGAGGAGAGATGAATTGTGAATCTCCCTATAGAAGTGGGACCCCTCAGGTGGGTTCTCTATAGTGGCTCTAATGGATCGCAAATCGACATCCTCGATGTTGGTGCTCATAACATTTGCAATTTACTCTCTAGTTTGGAGGCTTAGACCTGTCCTTGTAGCACATACTTCATGGTTATAGGGGTTCTTTCCAAGATCATTTCTGCTTTGGTCTTTTTGTTGGGAGGGCTTGGTGGTGCTGGCTTTGGAGCCGACTCGGGTGCTTGAGATGGTGTAGTCATTTTGTATCAACTTGTATCCCGCAACAACATGAAAACATCATTCAATATCATACAAAAATAATTTATTCTTCTCCAGTAAGACCCTAGGATCTGAGGTCTAGGACAAGAAGTTCACACATTTTGTAACAAGAATACATAGGAAAAGGGAGATTGATGGGAAATGATCTCCAAACCCTTCGATTTGAAGGCTTCACTTTAGGTCTTAACATTGGGTTATGGGAAGGCTGGGTACTATGGATACAGGTTGGGGGTCCAGGAAAATGTCTCACAATAAAATAAGGTAGGCCAAAGGAAGG
>BSBK01010641.1:222500-253323 GCA_027943335.1 Chamaecyparis obtusa | reverse complement strand
TATACATATATATATACATATATATATATATGTATATATATATATATATATTCAACATATTTTTTTAGTCTTAAAAGTACCAAATACACACATAGTCATCACATAGAAGCATAGAAAGTTTGAATATTGTTTGTGAAAAACCCATGAAATACTTCAAGTTGAAACCAAAAAATCATAAACAAAATAACCATAAACTGGGCTCGTCATTGCTCCCCAGCTTAAACTTTTGCTGGTCTCACAACAAACATGAAGTTCTTGGATCTGGCTATCATCTTGTAGTTGACATTTGATTTCTGACTATTGCCTCCTTTTGCAAAACTCTAGAAGAACCCCTTAGTTTCCCTATGCTTCTCCCACCTATCCACCTCTCCTTGCATATCATAACTGTCTATGCTTTCTAAATTTGCTAACATGGGGGAAATTAGTAAGGTGGCTACAATGTGAGAGGAATCTAGAAGCTCTGTCTTACTCTTCCCAAAGAGATGTACCAAGGTGCATGCCTATTTTACATGTCAAAATTAAGGGGAAACTATGGATCCTTATCTCTTAGTTCCTTGGTTAAATTGATCCAATGCCAATGAATGGCATTCATAGCTTCAGACAACTCAAAATTAGCTAGCTACACATACTCATCAAATACTACATTTCAAAGTGGGTAAATGAGCTTACTACCTGAATCTAAAGGTGCAATCCGTAACCAGTCATAATAATAGGTTTTAGGGTCCTTAACTTCTAGCCTTAGGTAGAGGGGAATTTCCTCCTCCAATTCTCTATATATCTTGGCTTAAGATTCCCTACTGATTTCATTCTGAATCAAAGAAATAAGAGCTCTCAACTGTATATCCGTAACATACAATAAGGGATTCTAGGTTCTATCATTTGGGACTACTAAATTATGGAGAAAGAACTCACACAATAAATTATTAATGGCTGGGGGAGAACTATTAAATTCTTGGGAAAATGGAAGAGGTTCTTGAAACAATGGGGATTTATCTGGTATGGTGCAATTCATTTGATAATTTAGCAGTTGTTACTTTAGGAATAGGGAATATATAGGTGACGGAGACCTACAGTTCATTAACTCAGGAATAACAGATGTTACTCTATTGAGTTTCTCATGCAATTATTCTACTTTTTCTTCCTGTTCAAGAGTCTCCTGATAATGCTACTCTATAACCCTATTCAATTCTTTCCTTTGTTGTTTCCATGTTCCCTTTTTGAAACCAATTGCTTGGATAATTGAAAAATGAAAGATAACAAAGACATAGAACAAGACCTATCTGACATAGAATTGATACTAGAATTTTCTACTGAATGAAGAATAGAGGACTTACATTTTTTTAAACTTATCCCTTCCATGGGATCTATCCATAGCACCATAGATCTCTCAGTGTTATAGCATTGCTATGCACCAAACACCAATGCATCCAAACCCTCACTTAAAACCTGCTCGACTACTTTATTAACAAGATCCATATCAACATCAAGGTTTTCTTCATATAAATTCTTCTCTTCCACTACAGGAGGTGGTTTTGATTCATCCACTCCCACTAAAAAGTGTCCCTTAGACATCTCATCATCCTTCAAGTCACTGCAACTATCAATTTTCTGAGAACCCTTAGAGGATGAACCTCTTCTTCAAAATATATAAGCCTTCTTGCTAGAGCTAGAGTCATGACCAATTATTATATATTCCTCATTCATTTGTTTCACAAGAACTTGTTCTTTTTCAATTTTAGGAGACTTCTCAAATGATTCTTGATAAATATTCCTAGGTTCTTCCTTTTTCTCAAAGGCTTCAAGTTCAATAGTTGACCCTTCTAGTGGTATGTCTGCAATCACATTTTGCTTTCTCTTGTTACTCCTTCTCAATGGAGTTTCTTCCTTTTTCTCAAGGATTTTTCGCTTCCTAAAACAACTTGTGGCTATAGGAGACTGTTCCTTTTTTTACTAACAAGAACTAGGAATAGATTTTCTTTGCTTATCTACATTTCTCCATGAAACCTTTTCTGACACAAGAGTAGAATTCTTGGTAGAGGTGTTTCCTTCTTCCTCATTCTGGACTGAACCAGAAGTAGAGAGCTGAGGGGAATCTTTAGGAGTCCTAACCATAGACTTTTTCTTAGAGGAAGGTCCTAGTCCAAGTTCTACAATAATTTTCTTAACCCCTTTTTCAGTTTGAATTCTTTGCCCAACTCTTCACCCACTAGGCTCTGGGGTTAGTTCTTAAAATCCTTGTGACAAAAATTCTTCCAAAGATAATTCCAACTATTCTCTCAGGGCCTTTTCAACAATTAGCTTAACCAAACAATGATGTGAAATAGAGTTAAGTTTACCTTCATGTACCAAAGTAGCCCACTTCTTAAAAATGTTAAACATAAAGCTAGGAACATTTATGGGTCTATTCTCATGCCGAAGAAAACTTAAAATCTTTAAATGAACAGAATGAAAGTATGACTGTCATCCCTCACAAGTGAAATACTTGATAATATAGACCATGCACTACCTAATGGTTCTAGTAAAGACATTTTGTATGTACCTTGCTTCCTGTCAATTTCTAAAGGTGGGTGTGAGTGCAGGGTAAACTAGGCCCTAGACATTGTCAGATCAAGGCTTTCTGAGAATTATTACCCTTCCTATGGAAAAACCATGACATCAGCCACTACTACCTATGAAAATGGTACCCTTAACCCCTTGACCATGGCCACTCCTTCCTTTAATGTGCTCATAAACTATGATGCAACCTCACCGTCCCAATTGGTGAGCCTCAGAATCTATTCAAGCCATCCTCTTGCTTGGAAGTATGGCATACAAGCCTGATCATCTAAAAAAATACCATGCACTATGGGTTCACACTGCATAAGGTTTCCGCCCATCTTTAGATTGTCAAATTACCCAGAGCAAGGTTGTAGAAAGTTTGAAACACACTAAAACAAGGCTCTGACAAGGAGTTTTTGAAATAGCAAGTTATAGGAAAATTTCAAATACATAAAGTTTTGGTATTTTAGAAATGAGCTCCCAAGTAAATATGAGTACAATTCAAGAATATCTCACACATTAACTATTCATAATTACATAGCTACATACTTCATACTAGCACGTACTAGCCACCTTAGCATGATATGTGTGAAATAAAATCATAGCACATAACTCCTTAAGATTGTCAAATCATGGAAAGAAGTGTGTAAATTACAGATAAGATAAAATAATAAACATAAAGATTTTATGAGTACATAAGACAATAAGATTAAAAAAATGATATATCTATCTTCCTCCCCAGCTTAATTTGGCATTTGGTCCTACAATTACGCATGTGATGAGGCATAGCTAAAAGTTTGAAAACCAAATTAAGGAATAAATACCTCAGATAGTGTACGAACCTAAAATTTTGCTGAGGGCATCGACTATCATTATCTATTGGTGGAGAATAATGAAATGGATGTGTGAAAGACAAGAAATGAAGTGGAATTTATTATGGAGAAATCACTTTCACGAAGAAAGCATTTATTATGGGGTGATGAGAAATTTTAAAGAGAACTTAAATGAGTAGGAGGCTCATTTCCAAAGGCTGTAGGAGATATATCACCAATGGTGGAAGAAAATTGCTATAGGAACTCACTTTACTCTATAGTTTGTGGTATAATTTTAACCTTTGACCATTGACTAGAAACTTGAATCGAATAGGATCAATAGTAAATAGATGGACCACACTATTAGGAAACACAACAAAAATCTCATATGGTCCTAACTAGCAAGTTTGAAACTTACCCGGATTGTGTTTATACCTTGAATCATAAAGAAGTGCCCAATCTCCTATTACAAAATTTTTATCCTTGATAAATTTATCATGTCATTGCTTGCATTGATGCTAGATTAGTTAAGTATTATTCAATGTAGATTTGTGCCAGTCATCAAGGCTATTTAAACTCATAATTTTTTCCTATTGTGAAGAAGTTAGATCCATACCATGCTTCAAAGTAGTCTGTAATGTCTTATGTTCAAACTCTACAGGCATGAAAATTGACCGACCATAGACTAGCTCAAAAGGAGTGAACCCCATTGTAGATTTCTAGGTGGTCCTATATTCCCATAGAGCTTTAGGAAGGTGCATGGCCCAATCCTTTTTATGGAGTTCTACAGTCTTGGTAAGAATAGCTTCTAGCTTCCTATTAGTAACCTCTACTTGACCATTGGCTTGGGGATGATAAGAGGATGATTTACTATGCCGAATATTATATTCTTCCATCAGAGAAGCTATCAGGTTAGAGGTAAATTGAGCTCCCTGATCAGATTGTAACTCCCTAGGGAGACCAAACCTTGTAAAAATGATTTCATATAAGAACTTGGCAACATTTTTATCCCTGGGGTGTTTCATGGGTTTGGCCTCTGCCCACTTTGTGACATAATCAACACAAACTAGAATATAGGATTTACCTTGTGAAGAGGGCTGAATAAGACCCACAAATTCAATCCCCCATTTATCAAAGGGTGCAACAACTATCTGAGTCTATAGGGGCATCTCATTTGATTTAGTGGGTCTCCCCATGCGTTGGCATTTATCACACTTCTTTGTGTACCGAGCTGCATCCTTGTGTAAGCTTGGCCAATAGTACTCGGTAGTCAATATTTTAAATGTTGTCCTCTTGGCTACAAAATGACCTCCATAGGGCTCATCATGGCAAGCCCTTAAGACATCATATGTTTCATCTTCCCTTAGACATCTACGCATGACTTGATCAGGACCAGTATAAAAAATAAATCTTGAAATCCAAGAATAGTTAAAGCTCTTTTCAGTTAAAAGCTTCCTTTCTTTAGCAGAGAAGTGGGTTGGTGTCTTTCCTGTGGTTTGGTAATTAGTAATATTTGCATACTAGCGATTTTGTGCTCACAATAGAAATAGATGTTCATCTAGAAAACTATCATCAATGGCTATAGGATTTTGAGGAACATGCAATTGAGAGAGAAAATCAGCAACAACATTGGCCTTTCCAGGCTTATCTACAATTGTGATATCAAGTTCCTACATAAGTAGCAACCAGGAAGCCAACCATCTAGATATTGTAGGCTTATTCATTAGGTACTTGATATAAGAGTGGTTAGTATGTACAAAGATTTCATATCTAGTAATATAATGCCTAAATTTATTCAGGGCATAGATGACTGCAAGCAATTCCTTTTCAGTGACTGTGTAGTTAAACTCTGCTCCTTCCAAATCTTTGCTGATGAAATAGATAACATGTTCAACTGAGTCTACCTTATGAAAAAGTACAACACCAATAGCATAATTTGAGGCATCTGTATGAATCTGAAAAGGTAATCCCCAATTGGGTCCCCTCAAAACTGGTGTTGTTGTGAGAACCTCCTTAAGCTGCAGGAAAGATGTACTACATGCAGAGTCCCAGGAAAATTCATAATCCTTTTTTAACAAGTTATAAAGGAGTGCTACAAGTTGACTACAATCTTTTATAAATATTCTATAATACCTAGCATGTCCAAGTCAAACTTTGTATGTCTTTCTACTTCTCAAGTGTGGGTAAGGTCCTAATTACCTCAATCTTTGCTGGATCTACCTGGATGCCTTGTGAAGAGATGAAATGACCTAGGATAACTCCTTCTTCCATTAACATGAAATAATTCTCACTATTTAGGGATAGGTTATAGTCTTGGCATCTCTTGAGTACCTTTTTTAAGTTTTCTTTGGCTTCATCAAACGTATTCCCATAAATAGTAAAGTCATCCATATCAATCTAAATACAGTCAGCAGATATGTCAGAAAATATACTGATGACAGCTCATTGGAATGTGGTTGGAGCATTGCACAACCAAAAAGGAAAGAATGAGTAGGAAAATGTTCCCCATGTACATGTGAATATTTTTTTCTCTTGGTCCCCAAGAGCTATTTGTATCTAATTGTAACCACTAAAACCATCTAGGAAAGAAAAATATTTCTTTCCAGCTAGATTATTAAGGACTTGATCGATAAATGGTAAGGGAAAGTGGTCCTTCTTAGTGGTTGAATTGAGCTCCCTATAATACACACAAACTCTCTATTTCCCTCCCTTCTTAGGTACTATTACCAAGGGTGAGACCCACTAGCTATCAAAAATGGGGTAGATAAAACCAACATTTAACAGCTTCGACACCTCATTCTTCACTATATCCCTCAAAATAGGGTTGACTCACCTTTGAGGCTGATAGATAGGTTTATATTCAGGACTGATGTAGATCTTGTGAGTGTAGAGTTTAGGATCCAATCCCTTCATGTCTGTGTAGTCTCAACCAAACTCTTTCTAGTTCTCCTGCAAGAACTACCAGACAATTTTATGATGGGGAAGTGATAAAGCACTGCTGACATTTAGTTCTCTCTTTAAATCAAAATTCATCTTGATGACCTTATCTTCCATGAAAATCTGAGCAACATGAGAAGAATCCACCTCATGTGGCAATAATGAGTGGAGGATTTGGAAGGCTTCTAAATGCTGAGGTGTATTCAAAGGTGGTAATATGGTTTCTAGGATATAGTCTGCTTGGGAACATAATTGAGACTCTACACCATACTCATTCATGAGAATGGATGAAAGTATCTCATCTTCTTCTCAAGAAGCTAAAAATGGCTCTTGACCTATCATCATTAGCTAACAAATGGAATTAACCTCTGGATCAGCATCACCCAAATCTGGCCAAACTATTTAATCATCTAGCAACAATAGCTGAGAAGAGGAGTATAAAGTCAGGTTCTTAGTATAGATACCATTGGATATTGTCATTTTCCTAGATTGACAAGCTATATAGACATCTACAGTAGCTAACCATGGCCATCCTAGGATTAGAGGATACCCACCCATGTTAGCTTTTGGGGAGAGGATAACAAAGTCTACTGGATACTCCCAAGAGTTTAATGTGATAATGGCATCCTCCACCATCCCATCTGGCTTAATAGTAGAACTATAAGCAAGTTGAAGTATGGTTGGTGTTCTCTAAGGCCAATGATATGCATTTGAGACAATACCTCCTTTGTCATGACATTTATTGATGCTCCTAGGTCAAATAAAGCATTTTGGACTTGCATTCCTTGAATGGTGACTGTAACCACAAGACTCCTAGGGTCAAAATATTTGGGTATAGTTAGATTTTCCAACATTAGATCAGAAAGCTATCCTAGAACATGAATTGTTTTAGGATCCATTTTCTTCCT
Organism: Chamaecyparis obtusa; assembly: GCA_027943335.1. Taxonomy (NCBI): domain Eukaryota; kingdom Viridiplantae; phylum Streptophyta; class Pinopsida; order Cupressales; family Cupressaceae; genus Chamaecyparis; species Chamaecyparis obtusa. The sequence goes on along the minus strand of BSBK01010641.1, from coordinate 246,128 downwards.
CCGTAGCTACTTTATACATGCCTCCTTAATAGCTTTAGTATAACCAGGGACTTCCTTAATGACATCTAGTAATGGTATTTTTACTGTCATATGCTTCAACTGATTAAGAAAATTAGTTACTGCTTGCTTTTCTATGGGTTGACCCTATTCTACCAACCTATGAGGAAACAGGGGCTCTTTGGCTATAGGAGAAGTCTTCTGGACTGACACATCAACTTTCTCGACTGAGGAATCTTCAACTTCAGTTATTATTAGCTTTTGTGGTGAAGGAAGAGTGGTGCCTGACCTTAGATGAATGTCATTCAAGGAAATAACATAGCTTTGTTGTTGTGCTGGTGGTTTGGCATTGTTGGGATTATGATTTGGCTGAACTAGCAACTGAGTTTGCTTAGGGGGAGTATTAGAGGCTACAGGAGGAGGAATTAGAGCCTGCTGCTGAGGTGGTGGCATTAAAGCTTGCTGCCTAGACTACTTATTCCAATTGTGAGGCTACTTCCACCCTTGCCACCCTTGCTGAGGTTGTTTCCAACCTTGCTGAGGTTATTGCCAACCTTGCTGAGATTGTTGCCAGCCATGCTGAGGCTGTTTCCAACCTTGCTGAGGCTATTGCCAACTTTGCTAACATTATTGCTAGTTATTATACCCACTAAAACTACTATGCTGATGATTTTTCCATTGACTTCTAGTATTAAAATTTTGGAGAGGATCTTGTGTCATACCTGGTTGTTGAGCCCATTGCCTTCATTGGGAAACATATAGCACCTCTCCATCTTCATCGATGGCTTTAAACTTAGTAGGCATCGGCTGTGCCTCCAGGCTTGCAACAAAATTGCATTGACAGTTCCTTTTCTTCTCTCTACAATGTGGATAATACTCAGCTAACATGGTATCAACTTCATCCTTCTTTCTTCTCACTTGCATGGTGTCTACTTGTGTAGAAAAATCATTAATGGTGTCTTGCTTGAAGTCTAACAATAGGTTTGACAACTCCACCTTGGAGACCCTTGAACCAGTTGACTTGCAAGGTAGGTCTCTTAGTCCTCTACCTTTCTTTATAATAGCTCTGGAATAGTTCAGACAAATATCCTTAATGTAATTCCAACTCTTCTAAGTAATATCACCACCCACCATAAGATCTAGAGCTTCAATGCTGGCATCATTGACACCTCTTAGAAAGAGATGTTTCCTATACTCTTCATTCAGCTGGTGTTGAGTTTTGCACAAGAGGTTGAACATGAACCTTGAGACATAATCCTCCAAGGTTTCTTCTTCTTTTTGGGACAATTTAAAAATGTCATCTCCTCTCAATTCCCCTCCCTGATAATACTCCTTATATTTGGAAAGGAACAGATTGCTCATTGCAGGCTAATATACTACAATGTTGGCATGCAACCCCATAAACCATTGTAGAGCAACTTCCTTTAGGGTGGAAGGAAATAACTTTATCTTCTGGGCATCATTTGTATAGTCATAGCTCTTGAAAAGGATGTCAAAATCAAAGAGGAATGTCTTAGGGCCCTTTGTGATGAGGTCATAGAATCTGGGTAATGTGGCTATAGGTATATTCTTCAAACTTTTGTTACCTTGCTAAGTAGGAATAGGAAAAGGAAAGGTAGGCCGAGCCATCCTTGGAGGCCTTGGCTGTTGTGGCTAGTAAACAATAAGGGCAAGAGGATTATCCTGATACTCTGGGTCAACAAGGAGGTCATTTAGATGGTATGATTCTTCAGAGGATGAAGGTGAAGGAAATTTTTCATATGCATCAGTAAATACATTCTCAAATGGTTCTTCTTCTTGTATGTTCTTGACTTGGGGTTCCTCAGGCTCTGGGTTAAAAACCTCAAATGGTTCATTCTAAATATTGCAAGGAAGGAATCTCCCAAGATGGTGTCTTCTTCTTCTACACATGCATACTAATGCAATATTTAAACTAACGCAATGACTTCAAAGTTGAACTAGACTGACACCATCCCTCGCAATGGCACCAAACATGATTGGTCAATATAATACCTTAGTAGTAAAGGATTGGACATCCTTTTACAATGATTCTATGGTCAAACAACATCAGGTGTCATACTTAAGATAGCATATTGAACTCATTTATTTTATCAATCTGGGAGTGTAGACTTGAAATGGTGACTGCAAAGTATATGCTCTAATCTGTCTTCACTAGTACATTTGACCTCATTTTTGTACCAAATTTTTTTACCATTAATTAAAAAGGTTTAGGTTGGTCAGATTATAGAAGGAAATTTATTTATTTTTTAATCCATGCCCATGTTGGTCAAACATTTGACCAATACCACATAGGTCAAAATTTTGACCAACACAAGCATAACTTTAAAAAGAAAAAAGATTTCATATCTCATTTCATTATTTGGATTTAACTTGGAGCACATGAAGGAGGAGCGCCTATGAGGGTTTTAACTGTTATTTGGTGAGAGTTTTAGGAGGACTGCCTATGAGGGTTGCCACTGCTATTTGGTGTAAAAGAGGGACCACCTGCGAGGGTTTCGACTGTTATTTGGTGTAAAAGGAGGACCACCTACGAGGGTTTCCACTATTATTTTGGTGTAAATGGAAGACCACTTGTGAGGTTTGACACTATTATTTGGTGTAAAAGGAGGACCGCCTGTAAGGATTTCCTTACTCTGCATTTGTTTGGCATTATTTTATGCTTCTATGCTATTGGTACTTATTGGTTACCTACTTAGGGCCCGTGAGCAATGTGCCAGGGCATCATGTATTTTGTATTTGCTGGCACATTTTTGATCACTGTATAAGTGTTTGACATTTTGATCTTTGTTTATATACATTTATGTTATTGCATTCATGAGGTACTTATTATGTTCTTCACATTACATGAAGCTAGGGCATCATTATTTTGTGTTTATACTAAATTTTCTACTCATGAACAACCCGTGAGTGATTTATTGTTCATCCAAGGTGTCATTGTTACTTGTTGGTTAGCTACTTAGGGCCCATGAGCAATGTGCCAGGGCATCATGTATTGTGTATTTGTTGGCACATTTTTTATCATTGTATAAGTTTTTGAGATTTTGATCTTTGTTTATATACATTGCTTCTATTACATTCATGAGGTACTTATTGATAAGCCCATGGCTATGTTCTTCACATTACAAGAAGATAGGGCATAATTATTTTGTGTTTATTCTAAATTTTCTACTCATGAACAACCCGTGAGTGATTTATTGTTCATCCAATGCGCCATTGTTACTAGTTGTTAGGGATCTAAATGGATTTTTATGGTATTATGATGCATTTACATTAAAGTCTTGGATAGTTTCTATTAAAGTTTGGAAGTGTTTAATCCCTCAAAATGTGATTGTCCCTATACAGTCAAGGTATGTAATAGTCTATCAAAATAATCCCACCCCATATAAAAAACCAAAAAATATCAATACAATGACAAGTATGTAAAGATAACCTAAATAGGCCCTAAATGCAATCAAACTACTTGAGACAGTATGTAAAGATAACTTGAACATAAAGTATCACATCATAAACTGAAACTGAATGGACATATGGACTGAAGCAGAGATAGGCAAATAATGCATCAAACTAAGAGAAAAATGTTAGACACATGACATTATGATTTTGATGAGTGCAAAACTCTCTAAGAGTAGAAAAACCACTCAACACCTGTATCTTTCCTATTAATCCAAAGATCAAAAACTTTGTACCTCAATGTTTAGAAGCACCAACTTCAAGGAGCACCAACCCCGCTATCGCAATAGTTCAATAATACTGAAAAAAAACTAAAAATCTTATGATTGTTTATAATAACTTCTATGACAAGATTACTAGAGATTTAAAATGATAAATTTTGTATTTCATTGTGACAATATGTATGTTCCTTTTTGTGAAAATTATAATCAGTGAATGAGAATACAAAATACTACTCCCATAGAGCCAAATCTGTCATGTAAATCTCTACAAGTAATATATTCTATTCCTCACAATTTCAACATTGTTTTCAATATGATATTCAACAACGTTCCTTTTGAAATCTCACTGAATCAATCCTTCATATAGTTTTCAGTCTCTCACTCTTAATATAGATCTATTCACATAGGTGAACATATATATACTTTGTAAGAGCTCCCTAAAACTACAATTCTCCAGACACCGTTACTTGCTTATGTCTCTTCACTTCCTAATCTATCTATTCTAACCAATCTTCCTACTCTACCCAATCTAACCATTTTTCCTTTATGTCCCTTAGATCTTGCACAAGTTCTTTATTTTTTCTGAATATGATAACTTAACTCTGAATTTTGATAACACATCCTCATCTGAATTGCCTTACCTTAGATAACATGGGAAACTAGAAAGTCCACAAAAATTTGCAATTTTGAAAAAATTAGTTTAACATACTTTTTTGAATGCCAAGCATTCACCTCACCATTTGTGATTCCTTCAAAATTATTGAATCCTTTAGTTGCATTTTGTACTGCATTAAAGCGAGCTATGGGAAGACCACCTAAGATTAAGTTAGGAAATTGATGCAAGAATCATAAATGAAAGAAGGATTTGGGACACATATACCTTAAGGTAATATTAATTAGCACACATATACCAAGGTGGCATACTAGGGTCACTAATAGATCCTTAGGTGGAGATGAGAAAAACATGACCATCCAAGGTCATTAGATATTGTAATGGACCTTAAAGGTCTTATAATAATGTTTTGTAATGTTTTAAGTCCTTTATGAAGGACCATGCTTTGTAAGCCATTAAATGACATTGATTAGGGATAAGGGTACCTAGGGGTCATTAGGGAAGAACAAGTTTATCCTAGGTTAGTAGGATTTGAACAATGACCTATAAAGGTCCATAGTAATTGTAAATGGCCAATAGAGCCTTAAGTTTGATGTTAAAAGTACTTAGAGTGCTAAAGTTGTAAAATGCCCAAGTTGGCAAAATTAGGGCTTATATGAGGTGTTTAAGAAGGATAGGATGTTTTGAAGTTGGATAAAAATTTAAAAGGTTCAAGGCACTAATATAAATGCCTTAGAGGAAGAATGTTGTCAAATTTGACAACTTGTTGTCAACTAGACAACCAAACTTAACAAGTAACTAACTATCAATAGACTCTTCCAATTAGTTGGTGGTTACAACCAGCCTTGAAGAGGCTTATTTTTGGTTGTATGCATGTGTTAGAGGTAGAGAAGAGGGAGGACCTAGTTAATGATCGATTCCATATCATGACAATGAATGTAAACTATTTTCAAGTAATGAAAATATAAATTCATTGGTAATCTTCCACTCACTGCCCATGAGGGTACAGTATAACTATTCTATTAAAAAACATTTATTTTTATGGTTGATATGGATCCAAATAATTGCTACGGTATGGTGTTGCATGTCATTGGAGTTATGAATAGTTTTTTTTAGGTTTGAAAGTGTTTTTGGGTCCTCTGGATGTGACTGTCCCTATTCAGTCAAGGTATACACCAGTCAAATTAGATAGATGCAAAGATTGGATTTAAGATTGTTTCCTTTTTGTGCATAATGAGTATGTTAGAATGGTTTTTTTTTATCAAGTTGAATCCATTCATGAGTGTCTAAGGGTGTAGAGGAAGTTGGTGTGTTGAAACATAACCAATAGTGACTGTTCCTGCATAGTGCACCAATGAAATACCATGAGGACATGGTAATGAGATGGTACTTAATGTTTTCTGTGAATGGAAGGGAGTTGTGAAGGATATATTGTCATTATGTTATGTGTTTCAAATATTGTTGAATGCAGGGTAGACAGTGAAGTGGAAGAACATTCTTAGATTGCTTGGATAGCTAGGTTTAACGGTCACTAGAATTGGGGACAGTCAAGGTCTGGATGATTGGTCCATCGGAGGACCATCTTTCTTTGGAAAGAAGACCACTTTATGATCATGATATGGTGTTAGATCCATTTGTGGGGTCTAAGAAGGTGTCGAAGGGTGTGTTTGAGAAGACCCTAGGTTATTAAGCCTTAAAAGGAGGGTTTTGTGAATGAGACTTTAAAACTTGTTAGTGGTCCTTGAAAATGTGAAAATATTTGGTTTTGGAGGGTATCTAGCCTCTATATATGATAGAGAAGTCTTGGTTGAGTGTGGAGTTGGGTGTTGCTTTGGAAACAAAGGCCTAATGGAGGGCTAGTATGGAAAGTTGGTCCAAAGGAACAATATTTCATTTTCCGGTATGTTGTATAACCTTGAAAAGGGAATCCAAATATGTGATTATCTTGTTGAGCCTTTTGGGAAATTCTGGCAAGAACCTTGTGAAATCAGTCTAGAAGGCTACTAGGAAACTAGGCTCACCAAGAGTGTGTACCTAGGTGTGGGTAAAGGATCTAGAATCGATCCTAGAATCCATTATTGTGTGGATTAGAGTGTTGAAAACCTTTTTTTTGGTTGTTGGCTGCATAGCTCTATGTCACTAGGGATTTGATTGAAATGACTAGCAAAAATAGCTTTATTAAAATATCTATTCCTCTTCTATGGGCATTATATTCTTTGTACATTGCTGACCTAAAAGTGAGTGTGAACACTTCCCCTTTTATATGGAGAAGGATATTAGTTTTGTCGTCAGCACCCTCATTTGTGAAGGAAACTTTTTTTCCTTATGTAGGCTATGCAAGTAATTTGGGTTTTCTTCTTTATTAAACATCTAGGGTACAGTCAGTTTAATAGTAGTTTGACATAAAATATATGAAGGCTACTTAGTTTATCTTAGGGATAGAGATAATTTAATTTTAAGTTTGGTTGTGTTTACAGAACTATGTTGACTTTATTTTGTAGTTGTTTAACATGAGAGTTTGTAAATTAATAGGAGTTCACAGATACTAGTGTGCCATAGTTGCCCATCTATAACTAGTGAGATGAACATAACTCATGTACCTCATGCTAGTGTGCTTGGATACCTTGTATACACTATTTTTCATTAGACTAGACATTATCCAAAAAGTGAGTATTTATATAAAGTGTTATAACACACAGGTGGTCCTCCTTTTACTCAATGAATAACAGTGACAACCCTCACATGTGGTTGGATAATGTCTAGTCTAATCCAAGAACACTAGCATGAGGTACATGAGTTATGCTCATCTCACTACATATAGATGGGCATTAATGCTTAGTTGAATGATATGTTCCCATAAAAATATGAACTCCTATTAATCTAAAAACTCTCATGTTAAAGTGAACTCCTATTAATCTACAAACTCTCATGTTAAAGTCATGTTAAACTAAACAACTACAAAATAAAGTCAACATAGTTCCTTTAACAAAACCAAAGTTAAAATTAAATTATTTGAAAAAGGGTTTGTGTTTTTAGTTAATTGGTTTATGTAAATCTATTTCAGCAACCGTTATCTTGATAAGCTCTCTGTTTGGTTTTAGCACCCATGTTAGTTTTGAAGTAAATAGTGGTATAATACCATTTGGGTTTTCTAAATTGTGGTAAAGTTTTGTGTTATACTAGTATGGATCAATGCCAAGGTTTTAATCTCTATAACCTATGTGGCTAGTTCTTGTTTATATCCGTATTTCATATTGGGCTTCATACATATTGTTGATTTTTCATTAAAATCTTAAACCTCATTTTGAGTTCTCTTGTTTGTGATTATATGTCAAACCCCAATTTGAGTAAGGTTTTTTTTGGAGTATGGTTAAGATACATTGTGTTAGTCTTTGAACTAATTTTAATGTAACCCTATGTTAGGTCATTGTTCATGTTAGAGCTTTTTCTTGTAGGATCAAACTTGGTAAATATGTAGGCTTGATTATGAGATTATGGACTCTCAAGTTTGACAAGAAACCATCTAATTCATGAGGAATTGATAAGATCCTCCTTCTACTTTGAGTTCCACAGGACTCAGGCGGGTTATGCCTCAAATGATTTACTATGTTTCAAGTAAACTTTCAAATGGTGGATTAGGTCTTCACTATTATGTTACTATATTTTAAATTATTTTAATAGAAAATCACTTTGCAAAAAACTTAGAATATCCCGTTACAAAGTATTACAAGGGAAAATACAAAGGTAATAACATATAATACTGGCATAAGGATGTGAATCCTTCTTTTTCTGATTTTAACTCAAGGATGACTAACCTTTTGATTCTCTCTTAAAGGAATCAACAATATGAACTATACTACTTGAACACAGTCCTATCAAGATATGCATGGACTTAAAAGACACAAATGTACTAGTAATTATATTTTGTTCTTGATGACTGAAAGATAGCTGCATCACAGAAATAAAACCAGTGCCTAATCCATTGGGCAGATAGTTATTGTATATGAATCCACAGGAAGAAAGAAAAACAAATAGAGTAAAATGCCTTGCAGATTACTTGCAGTTTGAATAGAGTGTCTTACAAATTATTCTATCACTTCTATATTGTTATCATCAAAATCTTGACAATTATGTTCACTCTTTGAAACTATTCATGAAAATTTAATCCTTTCCTTGAAAGAAACTCACAAATAATTAGACAAGTTGCCTTGCAACTAGTATGTTTTAGATGCCTTACAAATAAAACATACAAGAGCATAACATAAAAGTGAAGAGACAATAATAGAATAAGAGAGAAACTAAAATGTATTTGATTAAATTTGAATCTTGTTTCAATACATACAAAATTTGAAGTTGAGAAGCCTAGACACAAGATTGAGAAATCTGCTCTGTAGAGAATTTCCACATTCATCCCCCACAAAAATGAAGTTACAACTGCTATTAAAAACATCTTGGAATCCTTGAGGATGAAACAAACTTCAAATGTTTGTAGCACTAAACCTTAAAAAGGAAAAGAAAAAAACATCTGAGGACCTTCAAGCGGTGGAGAAACAAAAAATTTTTATTGAGTGATCTGATATCTGATCTTCTCTTCCTGAGAAATATGCCTCCTCCCTTCTGAGAGAATCAATCAATAAATTTGATCTCACCAGTGAATCAAGGAAAAATTTCTACAAAGCAATCAAGAAATCTGATTTACAAAAGATATGAGTCATTCCCCTTTGTTGGGTCTATAAGTTAATCATGTTTGAATATTGAAATATCTAACTCAAAATCTGATCTCAGATTAAAGAAGTCATTACTAATCTCACCAACTCAATCAAATCTGATTTTAACCACTGCCAATACAATCCTCATCTTCTCTTCTTTCTGAAAACATATTATAAGCCTATATTTTGATAAAAAAAATGCATATGTAGGCTAGATTTCCATGAGCAAGCTCTGTTATTTAAATATTTCAAAATTATCTCCTAAGTCTAGACTATATCTCATTTTAAATTCTTTTTGAATCTTTAAATTTTCCTTTTATGCTCAAACCTCACTAGAATTCATCGAGTGTCATGATGTTGTTGGGTGACCGGACAAACCCCAGCCTTAACTTCTGATTTGGAGACTAGGTGACTGCCTTTGATCTCTTAGTCTCTAAAAGAAATCATTAACCATGAGTTTATCTGGTGAATTGTTGAATAGACCAATCTCTTAATCTCTAAATGAATCTCTTAACCATGGTTACATCAAACGACCTCACGACAAGCCTTAGTCTCTAAGTATCTGGATCCTCTAGTGACTAGGATTGGTCATGTAGTCTCCAAGTCTCTAAATACTTCTTCTAGCGACCTAGCGACTAGGCAATATCATGATCTCTGGATTTTTGGCCTCTAACAATTAGCATCTCCTGACTTGGAAATTAACTATGAGGATCTAGAGACTGAGCGACCATGTAGTCTCTGGATCGTGCAATATTTGGTCCTTAACCGCCAGCATCTAGTGACCTGGAGACTAATCGCGCTCTCCAAATCTCTGGATTTTTGCCTAACTATTGGTTTCATCTCATGCCTGTGCGACCAGCTACCATGTGTCCTCCTCAACCATGTCATCACCATTGCTCATTTGCAAAATTTCCTATCTCTGAGCCTGTTGATATGCTTCCTAAGGTAGCCTCTAGCTCTTTCTTCAAATTTCATATGTGTGTAGAGCTTTATTTAAACACCTCAAATATCCATTTTGGGACAAATGTGGGACAAAACTTGTGGGAGTTTTTAAAATTTCCTTTCAAAATTTATGCATAGTGCCCAGTTGAAATGCATACCAAGGTAGGCCCACAAGGCAAAGCGAGCACATAAGCCTCTTTCTTACCTTCTTTACCTTTCTATTAAGCCTCATTGCCTTTAAATATCTCTAAGACCCAAAATGGGATGCATGTGGGATAAAACCACATGCATACCCTCTGCATATTCTTCCCTTCTGGCTTGTGCATGAGCATTCTATTTATTATTATGTCTTTGTTTTCTTTCCATCTCAACATAGCACCTCCATTTTGTTACTAGCTACCACTCAAAAATAATACATACAGCCTCCCTTTGTTTATGCGTAACCTTCCAAATACTTACGCAGACTGCCCATTAGCTTGCAATGTATCTTCAACTCTATGTATGACATTTTTTGGAATGGCAACTTCCGTTCACCCCTCATGTTTTCACTAGCTGCAACATTCTCCTTTGTGCAAGGTACCTTAGCTCATGCGTGAGCCACAAGGGGGAACATGCATGCAGTTAACACATACAACAATCCTCATGTAGCCACCACTTGGCCTCCAAAATCACATAGCCCCTGCAAATAGAAAAATATGAAAGGAACGTGTTTCATATTGAAGACCATCCACATAAAACCTTACGTAAGCATGCTTATTCTTTTTATTTTTTGTGTTGCAAACAACAATCAAACAAAGAGCTCACACATGACCTCTATCTACAGATAATACACCCAACAAAAGGGGGGGACACGCATGGGAGGAAGCCTCATGTAGGCCCTCTTGTAAGCCCCATGTTGAAACTTACTGCCAGTAAGATTTGGTGCATGCAACACCAAATCTACAGTGTATGCATAGCAAACAATCCCATTAATATGCGGCCTATGATTAAAAGTCTGCTCAACAACATGGTAGTGAATGATGGAATAATGGAATCACCTAATTGAATGTATGTATAGGGAAAATATTAGATCCACTTCCAAATTCAAATTCCCAAAGGAGATTTCCAAATTGATCAACCAAAAGGTTAATACACAATCAAATCAATCTATGGAGAATATGAAAGAGAGAGAAAACCTTATATTTCCTATAGCAGGATTGTGCTTGAAATCTAAAATAATTGAAATGCAAATACTAGCCCCAAAATAGAGAAAATCTGGAAAATGCCAATTTCTGATGTTTGTGTGTAGTTTAGGGAAATTCTACAACCTATTTTGAACTGGAAATGCTGAGACAGAAAACCCAGAAATCCTTTGTCTTTCGAACAGCAGGTAGTCTTTGACCTTCATAAAAGGTCAAAGGCTACATTCCTATTCTAAAGGTTGACTTTGATCTTGTTTGCAGATCTTGGAAGTTTGTCAAAAATGGTATCCAAATCTGATCTCAAATCCAAAATTTTGCACCTGTACCTATAAGAAAAAGAGGGTTTTGTTTTTTTGTATGGGGGGTTTGCCTTGGTCAAACCCCAATTTAGGAATTAACCTTGAAATTGAATTGAATTGTAATGTGCATAAATAAAGAAAATGAAATAATTCACCTTACTTATGTTGAAGTCATTGTAGAGGATTCAAATCCTCAAATCCACAAGTAGGGATGCTCCAATGGATGTAGAATGAATGGAGGATGTATCAAATCAATGGCATTTGATCTTCAACACCAATCTTGAATAGATCTTTGCATATGAGGAGGCTAGGATTAATGTAGAAGGATGGATCTTCAAGGGGGCTCCAAAGAGATTGAATCCTTCAATAGCTAACAATGGATCTTCTTGATGGATGAATGCTTGAACTCTTGAATACTTGAAGGCTTGCTTGAATGCTTGAATTCACTTTCTTGCACTTGAGAGCTTGAGAGATGGAAATTTCTTGATTATGGATTGAGAAAATGAGAGAGGAAGGCCTCCTTTTATAGCGAACTAGGGCACAATCCTCTAGAGGGGCCACCTTGGAGAATTAAATCCTAATTAGATCCTAACCTTTAGAAATATACCTAGATTAAATGAAATTTAAGGATTTACCATTCTGAAACCCGAATTGGCCGACTTGGAGGTGGGAAAAAGAATCTTTTTGAAACCCAATGCCCGAAAATTAGAAAAACTTGAAATTTGGACTGTGGGTTAGGGACGAGGTTGACTTTGCCCTAGGTCAGCATCGAGGTCGACCTTGGCCTAGGTCAAAGTTGAGGTTAACTTTGAACCTCAAGGTTGACTTTGACCTTGAGGTCAAAAACCTCAGGACCCTAGCCTAGAATGATAGGAAATGTAGATATGAAGTGAGAAAAAGGTTCAGAGGGAAGAAGAACAGGGGGAAAAGCCAGATACATGCAAAGACCTGATCAAGGAAATTAACATGACCCCAGACCACTTACTTGGAGGGCTAAACACTCTTATCATGGAAGTGCTTCTATTTTAAGATGATACAGGTAGAAAGTGAGAATGGCATGTGTTTTACTTGGTACATATGATACCAGCCTACTTTATGTGCCCAACAACTCCAATTTCATGTGTAATATTTAGGAGAAAGGTAAGCACTTCTTCTTACCTTGGTGCGTGCAATCTATAAAATCTTGGCTTTTAAAACATATTGCCCCTTTTCCCTCATGCCTTATCCTTGAGACATTTATTTTAACAATATTCATTTCCTTTTGAATTGGATGCTTTCGATTCTGAAATATATCAACATCATTTTTGGAATCAATTCCATTATCCTCTAATTCACTTTTCTATCTTCCCTTTTAAATTCATGAATTGCCAGCAACACTATAGAGCCGACAAAGTTTTAAGTTAAAATAATGAAGTAGGTTGGACCCCAAACGGGTCTAGACTAAAATATTTTTTGAATTCAAACACCTGGACTTCAAAAAAATTGCCCAAACGACTAATAGTTGCAACTGGATCCAATCCGGATAACTAGAAACTTTTAAAAACTTCAATTTTTAATACTTCACTAGTCGACAAACTTGAATATATTGCCTCCAATCACCCCTTTCAAATACTGCTCAAAACTAATCACTGGAAGCTGAAAGTTGGTGAGTATGAACTTTGTATTATAGATAATCACCTTGTCAGATGACTTTGCCTAAAGATAAATAGGGCATGAGATTTTAAAACTTGAAAAACCTCATTCAGAATCGCCAGCAAACACAAACTAAAATGATTGTAAACTACCTCGGAAGGAGATGGATAAAAAATATCAAATGGCAAGTTGAAGGTGAACCACTAAATCTGGTAGAAGAATCATATGCAAGGAACACAAAAAAAAAATCCTCAACTGGATACAACCATTTTCCAAAAAGCTATGAATTTTGGAAAATGGCTACTTTGCAAAGTCGTCCTATCCGCACTTTTCATCAGCACAAAGCACTTTTTGTCTAATCTTGCAATCCACTCAAACAGAACCCTCATGGTCTAAAACCTTGGGTGAATGATCTATCTCATGCATAGAAAATAAGGTTGCAATCAGATTCAATGAATAATCAACTAATGATCCAGAAATAATCCTTAAAGTCATGTCTCTAGAAAGTAGCTTCAAAAACTAGCCAAACGGTCTCAAAGGAACACGCCACCGGGAACACACATTCATCTCCAACATTACAATACGTCAGTCAAAGGAAAATGAATAGAAATATTTCAGACCAAAGTGAGTAATGATCAAACATGGCCACTTGAAAACTTAACTTATCTGCACTGCCAAAATCACACAAGTCACTTCCAAAACTATCTTTAAAAAATGTACCCACTGAGATCTTCAAGAACCAGAAACTTGGGCAATGATTCAACCCCATGAAAGGTTCACGGATCCATAATCAACTCTCTCAAAAGATCAAGTGGTGGATTACAAGAAAACACTAGAGTCAGCCTGTTAGTAATATTCAATATTAAAATTGTGAAAAAGTGCATAAACTGGGTTTAGAATAGGCCTCGGAAAGTGATCAAATGGATTGACAGAGACCTTAAAATCCTCAAGAAAGTACACCTCTAGGTCCTTAGTGTGGAACATCTCTCAATTGTGCTTGACCTGGAATAGGATGCAAACTAGGAAGCCTCCAAGTAGGCCACTGAGAAAACTGAATAATGGAGACAGAGAAACTTAACAATTTGCAAATGGAATGACTCTGGAAAATAGGTCAAATAGGCACACGGGGGGCTAAAAGTTGGCATGGAAACTCTCTCTCATGCCTAAAAAATGATACAACAACTGGAATGTTATGACCAATCACTGGGCAAAAGATACAATCATCTGAAGTGGGCTATTTTATACAATTCTTGACTAACACAAAATGCAGAATTTTGGGAACACCTCCAAAAGCCTATCCCCTAAAAATGCCAGAACTAAAAATTAAAAGTTCAAACCCACTACATATGTCAAATAAAAGATAGTGAACACCCCATCTTAGTGGTGCATCATGAAGAACAAAGGGACCCTACTTTCAATGCACTCAAACTAGGTACCTTTAATGATTTTTCAAAAGAATAATTCTGACATAGACAAATTTTTCAAATTGGACTAAAAAATATAGACTGAATTTTTGAGCTCCAACAGTGGCTCTAACTGGGGATGCATGCCCCATGTGGGAATGTAGAGAATCCAGGAATCCTTTGTACAACAAACCACCCAAAGAAGATCAACTTTAACACTTCCTTTCAAAACTCTGACCTTTCAAAACTCTAACCTCTCAAAACTCCGAACCAGGAATCCTCTTACTGAAAGAAAAGGAACACACAATTGAAAAGAAATCAGCTGTACATGAACTTACAATATTCACAAAAAGTCTCAAAGCCCCAAAACTCTAATCAATTCTTACCCCTATCAAACAAATGATTCTCATCTTCATACAACGAAGGTAAACTGAAATTACATCTTCCATCCAGCCTATAAAAAATATTATGGTCTACTTTCAACATATCATGGAAAAAATGATCACTACACTCACCATTATCCAGCAAGATTAGGCCATCAAGCTGCCATAAATACTGATCACTTTGTGATATTAAAACATCACACTCTTGATTGTCAACATCATGCTGAAAAATGAAACACTTCAACTCATTTTCATGGCAGGAAATATCAACATTCTGATCACTAGTTTGCACAAAGGAATAATCCATTTCTATCTCATCACTTTGCAAACTAACATAGAACTTATTGGGACAAATATCTGATTGCACAAGAAACAACTTGTTGATCACTAACCACATCAACATCTTCTAGGAAAGCACAAGCACTATCAGTGACTGAATCCCTAATCATTTGTAAATATAAGAAAACATATTCAAATTTTCCACATTCTCCAGCATCAACAAGTAGACAAGAACCACAGACAATAGGCTCTTGAAAATTAGAACATTCACTAATAAATTCATTATTGTACTCATCAAATATAACATTATCAAAATCATTACAATGATATGTACTATCCACTTGCATATCTTTTAACTCAAATATAGGAGAAGAAATATTAGTAAATGTTTCATACATCATGCCATCACTTGAATCATCTTCATCAAAACTTATGTTTACTGGGCATGGAACTTTTGAAACAAACTTGGGAGCATAATTATGAAACTTAGTCTCCAAGAGATTTGAAATTTTCTCACTACTTAGTGAGCACTAAACTTCACACTCCATCTCTTCAATTTTACTAGTGATGCTGCAAATATCTTCTTTGTTCGGGACATGCACTAAAATATCGTGACTCGCATTATTTTGTACAAAGTAATCACTACAACAACTTTGATCTACATCATACTCATCCTTTTTTTGTTTGCAAAAATATCTTTTATACTAAGACAATAATGTTGTCTTCTTATACTGATAAAAGGGAAGACCTACAAACTTATCGGAAATACTATCAACTGTAGACCCTTCTTTATCATCTTCATATTTACTGACCTCACTGTTAGCATTATAATCAATATCCTTAGCACAAACAAAGTCAACATCATCTTCATCTTTAGATTCAAAAAATTCTATTGAATTTATCCACCTCCCAGTCTTCTTAATACCTTCTTCTCTATGAGATGAAGACCAATTTACTGATTTGGGTAGACAAAGCTCTAAAAACAAAGCAATGACTGTAGACCCTAGAAGTTTAACACCATTTGGAAGATCATTATAATCATTAAGGAATCTCTTATAAAACTCTTGTGCTGATTCCCTTTCCCCTCTTTTCCCCACATGTCTTCCTAAAACCACTATGGCTTCCTCTTGGATTCTTTGTCTCATAAAGTTTTCTTCATACTTTGATAAAGAACCACCACAATCAAGCATAGCAGACCCACTGATCTCTATGTCCCCCATTGTTTACTATTTCATACTTCACTGAAATTTTTGCAAAACTACAATCCTAATTCTTTAAAGAATGCAAACCTCTATTTCACACCTTGTTCCTTTTCTTAGTGCTTAAATCACTTAATAAGGAAACATTTTTATGCTTTGAAAAATAAAATACTTGGAAGTATGTCGCTGAAACTTAACCTGCTGACTGGAAGACTAATAGATTTGAAGCTTTCTTCACTAAAATCTTTGTAGAGTCGCCACCTCCTTGAAGAGGACAAACTTTAACCACTAAAAACTATTTTTGTATCTTTTTCCATCAACACAACAAACTTCAACAAGGTACATATACTATTTACCAGGACTGAAAATATCATTTTATGCACTAATCAAACATAGAACTCAGAGTCGCCACTCACTACTTGGTGAGATGATTTGGAACCTTTTAAAATTGACTCTTATACATTTTAATGGAAACTAGTGGATAAATGAATAAGCTGGCCAGGAGTCTAGATCTACTCATACCTACATTATTCTAACTTCACTTAACATATCCCCAGCAGAGTCGCTAGTTTTTTACATGACTTGGATGTGCCAAATCAATCTAGGTAGTAAAATATTAATTTTATGTAATGTAACAAGAGATTGTTTAATTGATTTATTTCTTTTTTATGTTCTCGTCCCCACCAGAGTCACCAATTTGTTAGAGCTTTTTCTTGTAGGATCAAACTTGGTAAATATGTAGGCTTGATTCTCAGATTATGGACTCTCAAGTTTGATAAGAAACAATCTAATTGATGAGGATTGGATAAGATCCTCCTTCTTCTTTGATGCAAGGGCATTCTTGGTACTCAGTGAATCTACATGGTGGTTTGTGTTTGTCTGGTGTTACTCGGTTGTAGCCTTAACCAATGGTCTCAATTATTGAAGTAAGCTTGGTCACTGAAGGAACTTAGTAAAGCTTCTGGTGCTCAGTGAAATGAGTGATCGGTAGTGCTTGTGTTGCTTAGTATTGCTTGGCCTAGTGCTTAGTTGTTTCACTATTGCTCAGTAGTTGCGGCTTATTGACTGAAGTTCTTGGTGATTTGTTGGTATCTTTTGTTGGATTCTCCTATGTGGATCTGAAGGACAACATGTTGAATTAAATGTTTGTAAGGCTATTTGAGAGTAGATTTGTATTGAATTTAATATTTGTTTGTAGGAGTTAATGGTTTCATCCAGCCGACTAGTGGTTGATGGTTATTATTTAAAGGATGTTTGGGTAGATGTTTAAGGCATCAGAAGGGAGGTTCTGAGAAGCAGATCTGGGAGAACTGGATAACTAAAATTGTGGAAAAGATCTTGTGAGATCTTACAGATCAGATTGTTATCTAATAAGTTTGTAATAGAAGGGCTAGTGGTTGAAGCTTGGAGATAAGGAGATTGCTTGGAAGCTTGCGAGCACAAGTTCAAATGTTCCGTAGGGTTTCCATCAGTTGCTGATAGTTTTTAGGACTGAACTAGCTAAATTTGTATTGGATCTTGTGATCTTGTAGAACTATTTCTGATTGTAATTGGCCCTAACTTGGAAGGGCGTACAGCTGGGCATGTTAATGAAAATTTGATTCAAAGTATATTGTGTTGTTGAGTATTTCGCTATGTTGTTCTGAAGCTACAAGGGTTGGACTATCCTTAATTGGATCCACCGTCCTTGACCTGCATCAAGTGGTATCAAAGTGAGAGTTGATCTTGTGGAGCGAAGGTTGACCTAGCAAGGTTGATCTTGTGAATTTGATCTTGTTGGAAAAAAGATTGTATGATCTAGATTGTAGATCCGTGGCACTGAACTTGTGGAATCTTTCCCTAGTTGTTTAGAAGGTGACATGTTACAATCTGACTTGCATACAACTTGGAGATTGTCACAAGGTGATTGATGTAGGGTTTGTTGTAGAGGGTTTCTCTTATCTTTAAGGATGCCTCTGAGAAAATTGGACCCTAGAGTAATTGTGAATCTCTATGATACTATGGAATATAGGATTACAGAGAAGGTGAAATCTGATTTCAGATCTGAGATGGAACTGATGAAGAATGACATGGTTGCTGAGATCATGAGAGCTGTTGCTAGTATACCTTAGAGAGTTGATACTGAGGATGGTAGTGAAGAAGCTGCTGATGAATTTGAAGCTACTAGATCTAGTGGTGATGACTAGAGAGACAAATCTGGTGAAGACATAACTGCTCTGTTGCATAGATCTAGAGCCCAATTAAGTAATAGTTACCGAATGGAAGTCTCTAATTTCTCTTGTACTTTGAAACCTAAGAACTTTATTGAATGGATTGGTGAACTTGAAGATTTATTTAAGCTGGAAGAAATTGAAGACCCTCTTTGGGTGAGATTGACACAGACTAAGTTGAAAGGACATGCTGGTCTTTGGTGGAATGAATTACAAAGAGATAGAGAAGATGAAGGTGAAATGAAGATTAATCGGTGGAGGTTTATAGTGACTAAATTGAAAGCTAAGTTCATGCCCACTGACTATGAGCTTGACTTGTTTAAGAAGTTGCAGAATCTAAAGTAGAAGGATTTGTCTTTTGAAGATTATACTGAGGAGTTCTAAAAACTTACTATTTGGTCTAGACATAGAGAACTTGGTAAGGAAAAGATAGCTCAGTATGTGAATGGTTTGAGATTCAATATTGATGAAGGGTGCTCCCCTTAATACCACAAACACATAACAGAAACAAAGAAATAACAACAATATGCAAGAACAAAAAATTGGCTTCTTATTATCTCCACAAATGTGGAATTACAAACTTTCAGAATTACAATGTGCAAAGCCACATGGGCATTCCCTTACAATATTCTGTAGGACAAAGCCTCGAATCAATACCCAGATCTACTACCTAGAACTGTCCTGAACTGCCTAAGACAACACTACAACCTTCCTTATATAGGCAATTTTCCACCCCCTGGGAAGGTTCCAAAATTTTTAGCCAACAAGGCCGACCAAACTTAGAATTATTTTATTTTTCATTTTATTACATCAAAGTCAGCTCAAAATAACTTTTGAAACCCAAACAGAAATTTTGAAAGAAAATCATTTTCTACCATTTCAGGTGACCCAACTTCCGGAGACCATAAGTCATCACCCGTTGACCTGATTGACTATTATAACCCCATTTCAGAAAGGGCATGAGGAGCTCTACAACGCTTGAATCAAGCAAGCTTCATTCATCCAAAAATTTGACCTCATCCGGGGCCTCTAAAGCCTTCAAAATTGAGTTCAAAGCTTTTGTACCATGTTTCCAAAATTGAAAAGTTTCAATATCTTCAAAACCAGACTTGATCTAGCAATGAAACTTTACAGGCAGGCTGATATGACTAAGATGAACCTCCAACTATGAAATCAGAACATTCTAAGATCATATGACCAACTTACTAAAAATAGCAAGTTTCCATAAATAGCAGCTCTACACAAGATAACCCTTATTGAAAAGAAACCAGAAATATTTTTGGGTGATGCAAGATTGCTCTTACACCCAGGATGCTCTTGCATCAAATATTCAAGATGAGCTTGGTATGTTCAAGATTGATTCTATTGAAGATGCTTATCAGTATGCTCTGAAGGAAGAAGATAAGTTAAAGAGGAAACAATGTGGTAACTCCTGAGGGAAGGAAAAGATTGATCACTCGGTGAAGGATAAACTGATTGATGTGCAAGATGAATAGAAACCTGTAGAATCGAAGAAGAAGACAGGTAGAGTTATCTTTAAGGGTACTTTCTATAACTCTAGAGAGGAATGACACCATTCTTTTGAGTGTACACAGAAGAAGTTTAGTGAGAGAAAAACTACTATGGTGAATGAGAACATTTAGAATGAAACTGAATCTGAGAACTTGCTAGCTCAGTGAACATTGCTTGGTACAAAGGTGGAACCTTGTCAGAGGAATACATTGTTCAAAACTTGGTACAAGTCTAGAGGTAAACTCTATGATGTTATTGTTGATAGTGCTAGTGCTAATAACGTTGTTATTGAGGACGTAGTTCAGAAACTTGGTTTGAATAGAATGAGACATCCACATCCTTATAGGATTGGCTGGTTACAAGATGATCATGCTCTAGAAGTTACAGAATAGTGTTTCATTGATGTTCAAATTGGCTAGTATAAGGATCTTGTGTTATGTGATATTGTGGAGATGAATAGTTGTCATATATTGCTTGGTAGACCTTGGTAATTTGATTGCAGAGCTATGTATGATTAAGTGAGAAATGTGTTTACTATTGAGAAGGATGATAGGAAGTTTTCCCTGATGTCTTTGATGGATACAACACTTGATAGGAGAAGCTTGAGTATTGGTAGCTGAGTTGAGTTGGTAGATCCTAAAGTTATGGATGATCAGTGTGAAGGATAGACCTGTGTGTTGTCAAGAAAAGACTTGAAAAGATATAGGAAGCTGAAGTGGACAAATATGCAAAGTGAAAAGATAGAGGACTTGTATGTGAAGAACTAGTTCAAGATTTACATGTTGAATCCTGGAAGATGTTCTTCTCACATATGAACATCTTTTTGAACTTGGGGTGTCTAATGCAGGGGCATTCTTGGTACTCGGTGAATCTGCATGGTGGTTTGTGTTTGGCCGATGTTACTTAGTTGCAGCCTTAACTGATGGTCTCAGTTATTGAAGGAAGCTCCGTCACTAAAGGAACTCAGTAAACCTTTTGGTGCTCGGTGAAACATGTGCTTGGTAATGCCTGTGTCACTTGGTATTGCTTGGCCTGGTGCTTGGTTGTTTCACTTTCGCTCGGTAGTTGTGGCTTACCGACTGAAGTTCTTCGTGATTTGTTGGGCCAACTTGGTGCATTTATTGTTGGTATCTTTTGTTGGATTCTCCTATGTGAATTTGAAGGCTGACATGTTGAATTACATCTTTGTAAGGCTATTTGAGATCCAACTTGTATTGCATTTAATATTTGTTTGTAGGAGTTAATGGTTTCATCCAGCTGACTGGTGGCTGATGTTTAGTATTTAAGGGATATTTGGGTAGATGTTTAAGGCATCATAAGGGAGGTTCTGAGAAGAAAATCTAGAAGAACTAGATAAGTGAAGTTGTGGAAAAGATCCTATGAGATCTTAAAGATCAAATTGTTATCTGATAAGTTTGTAATAGCAGGGCTAGTGGTTGAGGCTTGGAGACAAGGAGATTGCTTGGAAGCTTGTGAGTTCAAGTTTAGATCTACCTTAGGGTTTCCATCAATTGCTGATAGTTTTTAGGACTAAACTAGCTAAATTTGTATTAGATCTTGTGATCTTGTGGAACTATTTTTTATTGTAATTATCCCTAACTCGGAAGGCCTTACAACTAGGCATGTTAATGAAAATTTGATTCAAAGTATATTGTGTTGTTGAGTATTTTGTTGTGTTGTTCTGAAGCTGCAAGGGTTGGACTATCCTTAATTGGATCCACCATCCTTGACCTGGGTCATGCTTCAAGCTCCATAGGACTCAGGCGGGTGTTGCCTCAAATGATTTACTATGTTTCAAGTAAAATTTCAAATGGTGGATTAGGTCTTCACTGTTATGTTACTATATTTCAAATTACTTTAATAGAATATCACTTTGCAAATAGTTGAGAATATGCTGATACAGAGTATTACAAGGGAAACCACAAAGGTAATAACATATAATAGTGCCATAAGGATGTGAATCCTTCTTTTTTTTTGAGTTTAACTCAAGGAAGGATAACCTTTTGATTCTCTCTTAAAGGAATCAACAATATGAACTATACTACTTGAACACAGTTCTATCAAGATATGCATGAACTTAAAAAACACAAATGTACTGGTAATTATATTTTGTTCTTGATGACTGAAAGATAACTGCATCACATAAATCAAACTAGTGCCTAATCCATTGGGTAGATAGTTATTGTATATGAATCTATAGGAAGAAATCAAAACAAATAGAGTAAAATGCCTTGCAGATTACTTGCAGTTTGAATAGAGTGCCTTACAAACTATTCTGTCACTTCTATATTGTCATCATTGAAATCCTGACAATTATGTTCACTCTCTGAAACTATTCATGAAAATTTAGTCCTTTCCTTGAAAGAAACTCACAAATAATGAGACAAGTTGCCTTGCAACTGGTATGTTTTACATGACTTACAAATAAAACATACAATAGCATAAAATAAAAGTGAAGAGACAACAACAGAATAAGAGAGAAACTACAATGTATCTGATTAAATATGAATCCTATTTCAATACATACAAAATTTAAAGTTCAAAAGCCTAGACAGAAGATTGAGAAATCTTCTCTATAGAGAATTTCCACATTCATCTCCCTCAAAAATGAAGTTACAACTGCTATTACAAACATCTTGGAATCCCTGAGGATGCAACAAGCTTCAGATGTTTGTAGCCCTAAACCTAAAAAAGAAAAAGATAAGAACATCTGAGGACCTTCAAGCAGTGGAGAAACAAAAAAAATTTGTTGACTGATCTAATATCTGATCTTCTATTCCTGGGAAATATGCCTCTTCACTTCTGAGAGAATCAATCAATAAATCTGATCTCACCGGTGAATCAAGGAAAACTTTCTACAAATCAATCAAGAAATCTCATATGCAAAAGATGTGATTCATTCAGGCCCTTTGTTGGGTCTGCAAATTAATCATGTCTAAATATTGAAATATCTCCCTTAAATTTTGATCTCAGATTAAAGAATTCATTACTCCTCTCACCAACTCAATCAAATCTGATTTTAACCACTTCCAATACAATCCTCATCTTCTCCCATTTCCAAAAACATATTATAAGCCTATATTCTAATAAAAATGCATTTGCAGGCCATATTTCCATGAGCAAGCTCTGTTATTTAAATATTTCAAAATTATCTCCTAATTCTGGACTATATCTCATTTTAAATTCTTTTTGAATCTTTAAATCTTCCTTTTATGCTCAAACCTCACCAGAATTCACCAAGTGTCATGATGTGGTTGGGTGACCGAACAAACCCTAGCCTTAACCTTTGATTTGGAGATTGGGTGACTACCTTTGATCTCTGAGTCTCTGAAAGAAATCATTAACCATGAGTTTATTCGGCAAACTGTCAAATAGACTAGTTGATGGAGTTGATGAAAAACAACCCACAGCTCCCAAAAACACCTGCACACAAACACCTGTCACAGAAATAGAGAGAAGCAAATAGCTATGGAGGCCTGAATGCATTGATCCACAAGATAGGAGAAATCCTTGATGTGCAAAAACAAAAGTTGCAATCAATAATGAAATGTTAGAAAAGGTTACAATGCAAGAGGAG